>NW_020872711.1:463474-468474 GCF_003789085.1 Penaeus vannamei | reverse complement strand
GAGGAGGAGGAGGAGGAGCTTCGCAGCGACTCCGGAGCGCCGAGGACCCAGCGCGGATTACACGCCGCTGTCGTGCACATGTTTATATGACTCGCTTTTTTCTGGGGATTTAATTTTTTTTGTGTGTCGTCTTCAACCCGGTGTGCTCCGGTTCGTGTCGAGTGGACGTAGGGGCGAGAATCTTGCAGAATGACAATGGCTGTGGGAACCTTATAGGAGATTTTGTATGTGCAGAGCTGGTGAGGCATGAGGGAGAGGGAGAGGGGGAGGGGGGGGGGCGTCGTGTGTCTTACTTGCGCCGCACACCATTATCCGGAAAGAGGAGGGGCAGGGAGGGGCGTCACTACCTCGCTGGCGCGTGCCCTCCATACACACCTTCACCCCCCCCCCTGCCTTCCCGCCTACCCCACCCCCCTGCCTTCCCGCCCTACCCCCCCCTGCCTTCCGCCCTACCCCCCCCCTGCTTCCCGCCCTAACCCCCCCCCCCCCCCCTGCTCATCAGGGCTTTCACCTGAGGAATTACGCTGCCCTGAATATGTGCCTGTGTGCCGCGCTGTGTGGCACTGCTCTTTTTTCCCCTCTGGGCGAGTGTGAGTGCGGCGCCACATGCAGCGAGTGTCCACCATGCGACTGCTGCGGTCGGGGGCGAAGGCGTGGGGGAGGGGAAGGGGAGGGGCTGGGGAGGGGGAGGGGGAGGGGAGGGGGGAGGGGGAGGGGAAGGGGAGAGGGAGAGGGGAAGGGAGGGGGGGAGGGGGAGGGGAGGGAAGGGGGGAGGGGGGGAGTTGGAGGGAGTGAGCGGGGAGGGGCGACGGGGAGAGGGAGGAGGGCGAGCGCACGACTTCACCCTCGGACTGTTAATCACACTACGCTTTGCTTGGTAACGCTGGCCGGTGTAAATATTTGACTTCGTTGTAAAACGTTAAGCAAAATGTACACACAGTCTCCCCCCCCCCCCCCAGGCCGGTCCCATTCCGCTGGTGTTGCCGATTGACACGGCGTGGCAGGGCGATAGAGCGGCTCGCTGACGTCGCGTTGGTGGAGGCGTTTGTGGCGTTTGTGGCGTTTGCGTTTGCTTGTCGCGGGCGGACGGCGGCCCTCGCGGGGAACGGCGCCCTCGGGTCAGGCTCTTCGGAGGGAGGTGGAGGTCTGGGCGATGCTCGATGGCAGGCGCAGCGCACGGTCACGCTTGCTTTCAGGCTTGTTTACCCACGGAGACATGCGTTCACTCACGTGTTTTCTCTCTGTCTCTCTCTCTCTGTCTGTCTGTGTCTTCCTCTGTCTCTCTCTCTCTCTCTCTCTCTCTCTCTCTCTCTCTCTCTCTCTCTCTCTCTCTCTCTCTCTCTTCTCTCTCTCTCTCTCTCTCTCACGCACACGCATCACGCACACGCACACGCACGCACGCACGCACACACGCACACAACACACACACACACACTCACTCACTCACTCACTCACTCACTCACTCACTCACTCACTCATCACCACTCACTCACTCACACACACACACACACACACACACACAACACACACACACACACACACACACACACACACACACACGCACACACACACACACACACACACACACACACACACACACACACACACACACATTGCATCTTGTGCACAATCACACACACAGTCACACACCCACGCCATCGCCCTCTCGCAGACACAAAAGACCCCTTTGAGCAGACCGCCGCCCGCCCGCCCGCCGCCCTCCACACCCATTGCTCGGGTGTTGCTGGGCGCAGCTGTGGCTACTCCATGGCTGTTTGTGTAGGCGTTGAGGTCGGACTCGGAAGCAAATTAAAAGCACTTATTCGCAGTCGCGTGGTGGCGGAGGCGGGCGGCGAGGAGGCCAGCGACCCGCGCGGATAATCAGATGTCATATTCAATTAAAAAAGCGCGGGCGTCCAGAGCGGCGGCGGGGTTAATGGGCGCCGTAAACGAGAGGACCCGGGGGAATGGGAATGCGCGAGGCGGCTAATGCTGTCAAAACAACGGGGGAAACTGAAGCAAAACACACAATACTCCTTACGCTGTTGTTAGCCAGCTGTCTCGGAGGGCTAAGAAGAAGAAAAAAAAAGAGTAAGAAAAAAATGAAGATAAACAAATTCGTTTCTTAGAGCATACACCGTAAAGAATGTAAAGGAATGTGATTTTTCTTTTTTCTTTTTTCTTTTTTTTACTGGTCTTGCCGGAAGGAATTATTTAGATAAAAACGGTTTCGTGTAGCCGAGTCTGTCCCCCAAAATTAAATTCCGAACGGCAGCCCTTGCGGAATTTCAAACAGATCGCTACAGAAGGCGAGAAATCCCCCAAAGAATCCATAAGAGAGATTCTCAGCGAAGGGCGAGGCGGGTTCGGAAGAAGAAGGCTCGCAGGTAACGGCGGCTCTCGGGAGGCGAGAGGAGCTGCAGCTGTCACGCTCGCCCCCCCCCCCCCTCTTCTCGGCGTTTAATTTGCGTTTGGAACTGACAAAACACGGCCGTATTTGTGTACGTCGCCGCGGTTACGGGCACACGCGCGTTATGCCAGAGCCGGCCGATGCGGCACTGCGTGTGGGGAGGCCGCGAGGGGGGGGCGGGAGGGCGAGGGGGAGGGGGCCGAAGGGAAGCAGAGTGGAAAGGGGAGGAAATGGGAGACATCAGCGGAGCGGTGGGGGAGGGTGGTGGGGTGCGAGATGCTGCGTGAAGGGGAGAGAGAAAAAGACAAGGCTGGGTGAAGGGGAGAGAGAAAAGGATGGATACTGAGTGAAGGGGAGAAAAGCAAAAGGTGTTGCCGGGTAAATGGGAGAGAGAAAAAGACTATGCTGGGTGGAGGGAAGAGAGAAAAGGATGGATGTAGGTGTGAAAGGGAGAGAAGCAAGGGGAAATGCTGGGTGAAGGGGAGAGAGAAAGAGGATGCTGGATGGCGGGTCGAGAGAAAAGGGTGGTTGCTAGGAGGAGGGAGAGAGAAAGAGAGAGATACGCTGGCTGGAGGGGAGAGAGACGAGGGGAGAAGCTGGGTGAGGAGACGAGAAGCAAGGGGAGAGGCCGCCAGCACCCCTCGCGAGCGCGGATGCGGCATAACGCGTGTGATAAGCGTAGTAGAAGGGTAGATAGTGTTTGGCAATACGGCGAGGATGATGAAGTGTAGGAGTGGCGGATGAAGGGAAAAGAAATACGACTAGCGACAAAAGCTAAAAGGAGGAAGGACACTAAAGTTAATGGAGGCGGGGGTGCCAAGAGGCAGTTTATGGGGGGAGCGTAGAGGGGAGAGGAGGACGCGTAGAGGGGAGAGGAGGACGCGTAGAGGGGAGAGGAGGACGCGTAGAGGGGAGGGAGGACCGCGCGTACCTGGGAGGCCGAACCGCGAACAAATGAGACGTAAAGGAAATTGGGACGGAACATAACGACAGGATCACAGTCTTCACAGAACGCGTAACAAAGAAAGACTAAAACCGGGGAGGAGGATTCGAGAAAAAAAAAATCCTTGAATGATGGGTAATGATGCTGCAAGTTGCCCCGCGGGATGATATTTGCGCTCGTCGAAGTCAGGGGCGGTGAGGGAGGCCGAGGAAAGGGCGAGGACGCAGAGGCACGAGGAAAAGGGAATGAAGACGCAGAGACACGAGGAAAAAGGAATGAAGAAGCAGAGACACGAGGAAAAAGGAATGAAAATCATGGAGAAGATGTTCGAAGGGCATGGACGGGGGTTGAGGGGGTGGGGGGAAGGGGTGGGAGGCAATAATGGGCTCTTCACAAGAGGAACCGAAGCAAATACATGCACTTCAAGCTTTGTTGGCGCACCCGGGGAGGAGCTGTGACGGGGAATAGGGAGAAGGATAATGGCGGAGGAGGCGAAGGAGAGGGCAGATAAGGCGCGAAGGTTATGGGGTTCGGGGAGGAAGAGATAGGAAGGGATAGACAGGGAAGAGGCGATGGATGGGGATGCCGGCGCGAGCGATCTTGAGTCACGAGAGATAAAGTCATGGTTTTTCGCCTTTCTCGCGGCTGGAGATGGATGATCGTGTGACGTCGATAGACTTCGCCTGATCTTTGGGTTCACGTTCGTCGTCCTCTTCGTCATTTCCTCGCAGAACGAAATCCTCCAGTGCGTTGTGTTTCTCCGGTAGCGAGCATTGTATGGGCGTAAGCAGCTGTTTGTCCTGAAGGTGTTGTACCGCAGTTTCCGCGGCGTGTTCATTGTGAAACGGGTAATGGGTCTGGCGATGCCAAGTTCCGGGTCCAGAGCGTGATATCCACAACGGAAATGCACTCAAGAAAGTCCACCTTCAGAGTTCGACGATGCTATAAGGCCAGCTGCCACGGCGCCTGACATTAGCTAATCCGCGAGAAGGTTATTATGTCCATTTCTTGTGCATTAAGTGGTCGTATGTGACCCAAACTGCCTTTCGGAGAGGTTCGCCGAGTAGGTCTTTGTCTGTATTATTAGATTTTGTTATGCGAATTCAATTTAACTAAGTGCAGACTGCTGTTCACGCCGAACGTAGAATAAAGCTTTCGTTTCGTCACGCGGGGATAAGCTTATCCATTCTACAGTAGCTCCAACTTTAAGGTCAGATTATGTAGATCAGAGAGTGAGGCCACGTCATGGCGCGTGAGATATTCCGGCATTCTGACAACAATGCCGGCCACTTCCCTCGCGCAAATTGACAGTAATCCAACCTTATGCCTCGCGCTGCTTTTACTTGCGCGCTTTATTGCAGAAGCCTCTTTGTTTGGCTCGCTTTCCTTTTAACATACCTCAGGACGATCGGAAGGTGCAAGCATTACGACTTCACATGCAAAGGCCCCCCCGCGTCTCAGAGCCGCGTTCGTGTTATGCCGCTGATAGAATCCTTCGGCTGCAGCTTGGGCGGAGGGAGGCCGGGTGACTGCGGCTTCCGATGCTGAGGACGCGACCATTATGGTGCAAATGTACACATGCTTTGCTAGCCATCTGCAAAGTCTCTTAACTTTCTTCTAGAATGTCAGACATTTATTTTAGGTTGC
>NW_020872711.1:453474-460974 GCF_003789085.1 Penaeus vannamei | reverse complement strand
AGACATGAGGACGAGGAGGCACCGGGGCGAGGGAGGCAGGGGCGGGGGAAGGGGGGGGATGAGGTAATCCCCGGGGCCCTCGCGGATGTTATGTTGTTAATGAGATCCCTTGATGTTGCTTTCGGTGGTACCCCCCCCCCCTTCCCCCGTCGTCGCAGCTCGCTCACAGAATTTGGAGTTTTAGAATTCCCTTATAAGGATGGCGGTGAAATGTGGCAACATTTTCTGCCTTATATGGATAGGATATTGGCAATATTTTCCCCCCCTCTGAATCCCGCGCTTTGATTATCCGTGATACAAGTTCTATAAAAGTCCCCCTGATATGATTTAAAGATCCGTCGTGAATTCCAAAGAGATCGGGTATCGGAAATGTTTCAGGAGTTCGACGTGGGAAATACATGAAGATGTATGAGCGATTATTTGAATATCGGGTTCGGGGAAGCCGCGGGAGCAGAGCAAGTTATATAATCCAAGGCAGTTTCTCGGTTGATTTTTGTAAGTGTTTCATTGTTTGCAACGAGGGAATGGGTCGCGTAGGTGGGGACGTGTTTTCGTATCGTGTTGCAGCGAGGCCTGAGGAGGAATGTTTTGAGTTGGCTGATAAAAGATCGTGTTTTTGTCTTGGTAAAAAGACGTTGATATTCTACACAAGATGGCCATTCTCCGCACAAAGTCTTCTCTATTCTTTGTTTGGACTTTAATGCCAAATTACGGAATTATTTATCGTTATGTTTTATTAATGTACGTCGTCGCCTGCATTGTGTATTCATTGTGTTTGTGAGATCATCCTCGTCGATGCGCTACAGTATTGACGAAACTTGTAGGTGACAATATGTTGCAATTGCTGCGTGCCTAAGGCCTATCCACGTTCACGCCGCAACGAGTTTCCCGCCGTCCTCGAGCCCGGCGTCCGTGTCCTCGAGTGGGAGGCTGACCCGAGACCAGAGGGCGTGAGGAGGCGACGGCCCGCCACGCCTCCCCGCCTGGGCTCAGGGGCGTCCTGCGGCGTGTCATTATGTCCTTATATCGACCATTAGCTCCGAGGTGATCATCGCCGCTCGGCCGGCTGCCACGCCCGCCCTCTAATCTGGGGCCTTTATTATCTGCCATCGCCAGGCAAGCGGCGCAGGCGGGCGGGGGAGGGGGTGGGATGGGGAAAGGGGGTGAGTGGAGAGAGGGGCTAAGGGGCTAGGGGAGAGAGGGGGGGAGAGGGAGGGGATTGTTCACGAGCGCCATGGCAATCAAGGGTTGGAGTCGTTAAGTATTTATCTGTTTCTTTCTTTCTTTCTTTCTTTCTTCTCTTTTCTGGGGGTATCATGTGCGGTTCTTTCGTCACTTTCTTAATTAATGCCACGCTGAATCACCGAGAAAGAGACGGGCTTTTTAACAAGATCTCGACAGCACCGTTATCTTCTCGTTTCTCTCGCCCGGCTCGGTCCTTCTTGCACGCGATCTTCGGCGGGGGAAGGTTGAACACAAGAAAATATTCGCCGAGCTTTTTGCCGCTTAATCACTCCTAAGCAAAGCGAATTTCTTGGCCTTGCAGACAGGTAGTTTAATCAATACCACTCACTCGGTATTGCGTGGAGTCATTCCGTGTTTGAACAACCAGCGGAGTCTTGTTCGCGAATTAGGGAATATATTGTCGGGCGCTTTCTGGGGTTGGTACCAAGGACGAAGGGGGAGGGATAGGTTTTTTGCGCGCTCGTGTGTAAGTGGTGTGTGTGGGTGGTGTGGGTGGTGTGTGTGTGTGGTGTGTGTGTGTGTGTTGTGTGTGTGTGTGTGTGTGTTGTGTGTGGGTGTGGTGTGTGTGTGGTGTGTGTGTGTGTGTGTGTTGTGTTGTGTGTGTGTGTGTGTGTGTGGTGTGTGGTGTGTGTGTGGGTGTGTGTGTGTGTGTGTGTGTGTGTGTGTGTGTGGTGTGGGTGTGTGTGTGTGGTGTGTGTGGTGTGTGTGTGTGTGTGTGTGTGTGGTGTATGGTGGTTGTGTTGTTTACTTGTTTTGTTTGTTTTTGTGTTTTTGTTTTGTGTTATGTATGTCGTGGATGATATGTTCGTGTGTATTTGTGTGAGTGTTTGGTTATGTGAGTAAAATGATTTTGCACATACGTGCTCTGTGGATATACTGTATATATTCGTGCATAAGTGTCTGCATGTAGTCATATACGCGAACAAACATACATGACGAGACCACTGTGTTTGTGGAATTCGCATGTGTTCATGTACGTTAAAATTCAAACTTAAACACATGCATAATTCATGCTCATATATAGTTAGATTCACACACAATTAAGAAGTGACTTTCATGGTCAACTTGCTAAGTAAAAAGCGCGTCGTGCGTGACCGCCTTGGGGTGAGGTTGCCACGTCTGCGCCGCCGACCCGAACGCCGCAAGTGGACCGCGACCCGCCAGGAGTACCATGTCATGCCTCCCTGTGGCTCACGACCTCTTCCCTTGTTTCGCACGCCCACGACCACGCCCACCTCCCCTCCGGCTTTGCTCTCGCGGTCACACGACGAGCCGCCTTGCCCACTCCGACGCAGGCCAGCCCATTTAGTTTTATGCATCGTCTTTAACCTCATTTGCCACAGCTTCACGGCCTGACTGACTACGGCTCGACGCGCACGCTCCCTATTTCCATACCGCTGTTCCTTCGATCTCGCGTCGAGGGCGAGGTCCCCCTGGGATGCACGAGCGGGGCAAGGAGAGACGAGGGAGGAGCCAGCACTTCGCTTGACGCGCCTTTAATAACGAGGCGACAACGAAGGGCGGGTTTAAGCTAAGACTAACGGAGCTTCCGGGAAGTAACAGGGCGGAAATGGTGATAAAGTGCAGATAAGCGGTTTAGTCCGCTTCATCTGCGACGAATGGCGGGTTACCGGCGAGGCCGGGGGGGATCGAACGTGGGAAGAAGGGAAAGGAGAAGAGGCATGAGGGAGGAGGGAAGTACGAATGGCATAAGGGAAAGGAAGGAAGAGACGATGGAAGCGTGCGAAGTGGATGAGGAAAGACGACAGGGCGAAGGCGGATGGGCGGAAATGGGATTGGAGAGCTGTGCTGGGCTGAAGCGGAAAGGCCTGTGGAGAAATGGGATAGAAAGGGATGAGGCATAGCGGAAATGGGAGTAGAAGAAGGAGGAAGAGGCAGGGCGATTGAGACCAGAAGGATTTGGTAGGATCCAGCTGTATGAGGGTGAGACCACGGGAATGCTTTGGACATAGAGAGGGAGGGGAATAAAAGGGAGGATAGATTTGTGAAAAAACGCGAAAAAATACAAGCGGAGTTAATAGCATGAAAGAAAAGGAAGTTCCTTGCAGGAGGAGGGAGGGAAGACGAAAGGAAAGAGAAGGAGAAGGAGAAGGAAGATGAGAAGGTGAGAAATGTGAATTGAAGAACGAGAGAAGGAGGAAATGGGAGAAAAGAGTGTAAAGAGAAAAAGAGCAAGTGGGCGAGAAAGGGATGAGGAAGAAGAAAGGGAGGACGGCAGAAGACGCCAAAGAGAAAGTGGGAGAGGGATCCTGGGAATTGAGGTAGAGAGATAGAAAGGCAGATGATTGAATTAAGGAGATGAAGTTGACAAGGTAGAAAGGAGAAGGAGAGGAACAAGGAGAAGGAGGAGAGTAGAGAGAGGAGGGAGAAGAAAAGGAGGAAGAAGAAAGAGCAGAGAGAGAAGAGAGATGACAGAGGAGAGAGAAGGAGAGGAAGAGAGAGTGAGAGAGATAAAGAAAAGGGAGAGCCCACTCAGGATCCAGGGTCCTCACTAGTGGCGGCCGCTGTGATACAGAAACGGAACTGCGGAATTTGCCAGACACCATTTCAGTTGGCGCAATGCGGTGCAGCGAAATATGGGATATTTGAAGCGAGAAAGCATTTTCTTTCCTCGGCGTCATGTCCTCTCGACGACGTTTTCTTCCGGCCGAGTGTAAGATTGCCGTTCTCCTTCCTCCTGCGTGACGACATCAATCCTCTCAAGGGTGTAACAGTACCTGCCGTGACGTCATGAGTATTACCCTGGAAGTACGGCAGGTGCCTCGAAATTGCATGGAGTTTTTCACTTCTTGTCATTTTTTTTTCAGATTATCGTTGTATTTCCCGGAATGGGACTATTTTACGCTTGAGGATAAATGTTTTTGCTTACATTTCGCAAAAAGACATACTAACGCGCAATATACCTTTTTTTTTTAGATATCGTTCTATTCCCTGTAATTGGGATATACCTGCAGGAGGATAAATGTTTTAGTTTACATTTTTCGCAAAACGGACATTACTAATGCGGCAATTATACCCGCTTCGAGAGAGCAAGGTTGCCTCGGAAGGGCTCTTAGCCAGCCGAGAATTTAAGTCTTTCCTCGGGCCGGGGCGTAAACACATATTTTCCCGGAGGCTGAATGACCCGGCGGTGGAAGCCCGTGATGGAGATGGATTGATCTATCGCGTCCAGGCGGCGAGAGTGAGATCGAGGGATCGCCGGCCCGCTCCTTGGCGAACCGCGGGAGAGGGGCTCCGTCGGGGACTCGGGGCGGGTCGCGTCGGGGGTCGGAAGGGGGGAGGTGAGCGGGGCGCCGACCTCCGTCTTCGTGGCAGAGAGCGGAGGGCGAGGCAGTCGGTGATCGCCGCGAAAACGTCTCTCTTCAGTCGGCGGAAAATGCTCGGCGGAAAATAAAATGTGACCAGTAATCGGAAGGAGTGGAAGCTGCAATGGAATCGGCCTGAAATACGACACCCTTATCTCTCCAAAACAATCTCCTCATGGCACCCTTCCTCTCTCTCTCTCTCTCTCTCTCTCTCTCTCTCCTCTTACTCTCCTCTCTCCTTCTCTCTCTCTTCTTCTCTCTCTCTCTTCTCTCTATCTCTCTATCTGCTCTCTCATCTCTCTGTCTCTATCTTCGTCTCTCCTCTCCTCTTTATTTTTACTCCCTTATACATATTTATATTTTATATTATATTAATTTATTTATATATACTATATATAATAATATACATATAGATATTTCCACAAATATACATATACATAACCACTAACTATACTATATATATAATAATGATATATATAATATGCATACAATATCATAGATATGCTCATATTACACACTAAGCAAAACCACATAGGATATCCCAACCACCTAGACCACACCACAACACTCACACACACAGCACGAGCACAACACACACAACAGCACACACGCACACATGTATTTCCCCCTGTGTCTCATCTAACTCCCCCCATTCCCCCGCCCCACGCCCAGTAGCGCTCCATTTCTCCACTCCCTCCTCTTCTCCTACTGCTCTCTCTAATACCTATCCTTCAGCGTCTTCACTTCCCGCGGATCCTCCGGACACCCTCGCCGTATTCGCTATGCATTCAGGGGTCGGATCCATTTTCCGGCTCCCGGCCCCCGTTTATCCGATCGCGCGTGCTTAGGCCTAATTATAACCCGCACCGCCGCTGCCTCCTTTTCATCTCGTAATGGAAACTTAATTCAGCCGGAAAGTTTCGTTGGCTTCGTCATTGCCTTCGAGCGGAAAGTGGCTAAATAGATCAGGTTCTGTGTGGCGGAGCATCGCCAATGGGAGGGGGGGGGGGTATCGATTCTTTTGCGTCTGGGGCTCTCAGCTGATTCTTGGTTTTTTATTTGTTTTTTTTGGAGATCTTTTAAGGTTGATAAGCTTTTTTTTTTTTAGGTTTTGTGGGCGTTGTAGATGGGAATGTGGAGGTTGCGTTGCATTCATTTGCACGCGAATGATTCTAGCCCTTGTCCCCGGGCGCCGAAGGAGGAGAGGATAGACGGAAGGTGAAAGTTGCGATGTGTTGTAACTCATCTTTACTGCCGGGATAAGAACCTGGCTCCTGCGAAGTAATGGTCGCGGCCGCCGGGCCCACTCAGGCCTCCCGAGATGAGAACAGCTTCGCATGGCAGTCATGGGCGGCTTCCCTCGTAAGAGCTTCACTCGAGGTCACGGGGACGAACGGGGCGCTTGGGATTGCCGCTTCCCGATCCTTAATCGAAGGGCTTGCTGACATGATGGAGCTGCGTCTCTCCTGTCTGAATAATGCATCGCTGCCTGATATGGCGGGTTTCCTGGTGGATGAGGGATGACGATTTTCAGGCGATTGGGCAAGTCTGTCGGGAGAGCGAAAAAGGTGCAATCCAATATGGTAATTCTAGTAAAAAGATCACTGTTTGCAGCACGTTTTAATTGTCTCTTCATATGCGGGATGCGACTTCTGCCAGGGAAAAATCTACAGTAGCTGATCTCCTGATTATTTTCAGCCCTTTGCAGTGAGGATAAAAGTTTTCCCATCAGCTTTTCCCCCGTTGCTGCGGCCAACCATTACCGGTTAGCCGATGTTTCCCTTTCCCCCGCCAGATTTCCCCTGCGGCAGCTGTGGCAGCACAATTAACACGAGATGTGACCCTGTGCTGTGGATCCCCAATTGGTTACACGGGTACGAAGGGCTGGAGGGGAGTGTACCCATACACGCTTCCCTCTAATGACGAAGTTCGAATGAATTATTCATCCCGGGTTCAGGGAGATCAAGATTTTTTTAGTTTTATATGTTTCGTGCCGGCGGGAGTGACAGTGAGTGACGTGATAAAGCCGCAGCCATTTGTGGGGTCGGGCCCGGGGGGGAGGGAAGGGGGTGATAGCTGCAGGTGAGGGTCAGGGCTGCAGCCTCGTCACCTCTCACGCCCGCGCTCGTCATTTTAACAGCAGCAGCTGCAACATACCGTTCCTCATTTTGCTGCGAGCAGAGGATTGTCAGCGAGGACGCGGAACGAGCGTTCTGTCTGGAGCCGCGAGTTACGTGCGGCCGAGGCATCCGCTCGTGTCAACAGACGTAGGATTATCTGTAATACATAGGTGTTGGCCTGGCCCTGCTCTGGCACGTCCCGCCACGCCCAGGATCAACAAATGGCTCACTCCGCCGCTTCTTGCTCGCATTTGCGCAACCCTTTTGCCACTTTTTACTTTCTGCTTGTTAATCGAGGCAATGGCAGCAGGTATGAGTATCGAGGCGACGGCGGACGTGTCTTTCGCCGGCCAGAGTTTCATGAATGATGGCTGTTGAAGGACAATGGCTTTGGCGCGCTGTTAAATGCGATGGTCCGCTGTGCAATACGTCACAGCAGCCACCCCTCACGCCGCCATGTACCGCACTGAATATTCTAGCTGGAAACTAAAAATAACTCCGCGTCCCTTTCTTGGCAAAGAAAGTGCACGTGAGTTATGCGTGGGGCTCGCGTCTGCTGGGCCAGGCACTGCTTGAGCCAGAGGAGTTAGGGGAAGGGTCGCTACTGCAGTGCCTTGGACATAGAGCGTGACAGTAGTAGAAGGACGAGGGAGATGGCGAGGAAGATATGCCAGGGCGAAGGCGTTGTTCCCAGCGAGGAAGCAATGTCATCACCTGAACAAAATTAAAAGGCGCTGTTGCAATATGTCAGTGTCGTCTCATCTGGCGACTCTAGAATACGTCTTCGGGATTCATGGTTCGCAAAAACC
>NW_020872711.1:448474-450974 GCF_003789085.1 Penaeus vannamei | reverse complement strand
TACATGCACACAAAACATATTCATGTGTGTGTATGTGATTATGTGATTATATGCGGCTGTATGTTTGCTTGTATCTGTGGTTTGCGCGGGTGCGGGTGTGCATTTATGAATGTGTATACGTACTCTACATGACTACTCATTAACTATGCCAGACCACAGGACAAGATCTGGATTCTGTTCTGCAATGCCTGATTTAATTAAGATAATTAGTAGAAGGATATATTAGGGAGCTACAGCTATATGACGGCGAAGACCGCGTCTGGTGAGGCTTGTAGGAGGCGGGCGGGCGGGCTGAGGCGCAGGAGAGAGGGAGGTAAGGAGGCCGCCCAGCTGTTGTCGTGATGAATGCGTCGCTCTCTCCCTCCGCCTCATCGGTGTGGCGTCGTCGCACGTGACAGCCAGGAACGTGTCGTAAGCGATCGCCCGTCAGTTATGCCTGCGTCGTGATTGCTTTGCGTCGCCTCGGCCGGAGGGGCTCGTGGCCTCGCTCGTCGCCCCCCCCCCCCCGATGGCAGCGATAAGAGGGCATCATAAGACGAAGGGCGCGGCGATTCGGGGCGGCGACACGTGGCGGGGGGGGGGGGGGGATGCCTGGCCGTGCGCCGTCATCGTCCGGCCGGTAAACAGGAGCAGCACCTGCCATCCATCCGGGCGGAATGCTGATCGCGTCCCGGCGATGTAGGCCGCCTCAGCCTCAGCCGCAGGACGGACGTCGGGGCCTCTCGGGCTCGGCGGAAGTCGAGGGGACGCGGGGCGGCGGGGCGGATGGGACGGCCACGGGCGCTCATGTTGCGTGGGCGGGGGTCGACTGTACTTTTTGATCAAGAAAAACAATGATGTAATGCAGAGTAGAAGAACTCCATGTGGTGCACACACAATCTCTCTCTCTCTCTCTCTCTCTCTCTCTCTCTCTCTCTCTCTCTCTCTCTCTCTCTCTCTCTCTCTCTCTCTCTCTCTCTCTCTCTCTCTCTCTCTCTCTCTCTCTCTCTCTCTCTCTCTCTCTCTCTCTCTCTCTCTCTCTCTCTCTCGCTCTCTCTCTCTCCTCTCTCTCTCGCTCTCTCTCTCTCTCTCTCTCTCTCTCGCTCTTCTCCGCCTCTCTCTCTCTCTCTCTCTCTCTCTCTCTCTTCTCTCTCTCTCTCTCTCTCTCTCTCTCTCTTCTCTCTCTCTCTCTCTCTCTCTCTCTCTCTCTCTCTCTCTCTCGGTCTCCTCTCTCCTCTCTCTTTCCCTTCTCCCTCCCTCTCTCTCTCTTCCCTCTTCTCCTCCCTCTCTCTCTCTCTCTCTCTCTTCTCTCTCTTCTTCTCTCTCTTCTCTCTCTCTCTCTCTCTCTCTCTCTCTCTCTCTCTCTCTCTCTTCCTCTCTCTCTCACTCTCTCCCTCTCACACAGCACACACAACACACACACACACACACACACACACACACACACACACACACACACACACACACACACACACACACACACACACACCCATATATATATACATATATATATATATATATATATATATATATATATATTATATATATATATATATATATATATATATATATGTATGTATGTATGTATGTATGTATTATATATACATAATTCATGCATGTATGTTGATTTACGTATGCGTAAGGATGCATATACACGTTGACAGGGAGTGTGTTTCGACGCATGCCTGCGAACAGAGCTAGTAGCGGCCGGTCGTGCTTGCGTCGGCCGCGCCTCGTGGAGCTCCCCATTTGTCACTGCTCTCGGATCCACGAGCGCACACGCACGCAATTCCGCCATCAAGGACGCCTGATATGTTTTGCTCTGGGAAGCTTTTCATATTGCTTTCCTGATTATTTTTATGGTTTTCTCCTTTTCCAATACCGAGGGCGTTGCCGGGAAGCGGAGAGCATCTCGATCTTGCGGCGGGGCCCTCGTGAGGGATGGCGTCCGTCGGCCCTCGCTCGGAACGCGAATATTAGTTTAGGATATTATTATATTAGTTTATTATTATTATATTATATTAGTTTAATATTATTAGTTTAATATTAGTTATTAGGAAGTGTGGAATATTAGTTTTTTTTCAAATGATTTTAAGTAACGGGGATTATTGTAGCAGGCGATACCTACGAGAATTGTTTTAACTCTGCACTGTGCCGCGAGTTTCGAAGTTTATGCCAGCAATGCTATCGAGGTGGCGGAGTCTTCGTTCTAGAATTCGCGGCGTGGAATGTTGTGCAGCCGATATTGCAGTTGCAGAATTTGCGCTTCGCTTTTTTCTTTGCACTCGGAGTAATTACTGAAGTCGAACTCTGAGTTGCTGGAATGGCAGCATAAAACTTGGAGGCGCTCGGCAGCCGGCGGCGTGGCGGCGCGGGCGCTGCGTCACGGGGGAGTCCCCTCGCGGCGGCGGCGGCCTGCGTCGCGCCCGCGCCCACATATTGAAATTAGACGCCCGGTGATAACATTAATCAAGCCGAGGGGAGGAGGCTGACTAATATGCCTCCACGCTTCGGAGGCGCT
>NW_020872711.1:438474-443474 GCF_003789085.1 Penaeus vannamei | reverse complement strand
CTTTGCTCGGTTATCGTTATTATTGGTATCGTTATTAGTTGTATTGTTGTTATTGTTTTGTATTTTTTTTCTTTTTACTCCTCTTTTTTTTCTTCTTCACTTCCTTTCCTCTCATTATTATAGTCCTTACTTTCATTATTATTATTATTGTTGTTATTATTATTATTATTATATTATTATATTATTATTATTGTTATTATTAATTATTATTTATTATTATTATATAATTATTATCATCATCATTATTATTCATCATATCATTCATCATCATCATCATCATCATCATAGTAGCAGAAGAAGAAATAGACGAAGTAGTAGTAATGGCAATATTATTATTGGCATCGGAAGGAAATTCACAGATTACGTCCGCGATCCATTCATATAATCTTGGAAGTTGTTTACGTACAGTTGGCTGAACACGTGCCAAGCTGCAGCTGGTGTTCCAAGGATCTTTTTCCATCCGAATATTGAATGAAACGGGTCTTAAGGCTGGAATTTTAGAAAGCATTTATGACATTTATGACAGAAAATCGTCACATGTAAGAACAGTTCGATATATAATCATATATCGGTCCAAACCATATGTTTGTATATTGACAAGATGTTCACTAGCAGTATAGTTATTTTTCTTAAATGCAATCTTTATCGTTTATCACATTTTCTTTCGTATTTTGTAGTATTCGTTTCTACTTCTGGCCGTCTCCTTGGCCGCTATTATACACGAATAATTCACATAACTCTACGGGTTTTTCGCCCACGTTTCAATATTAAACTTCATAACAGTGAGGTATATAAGCGAATTGCATACCAGCGTGCCATATACTACACCTTTCCAGGCCTTCTAACATATGATAAATAGAGATGTGAAGTTGTTTTGTTCTGGTTGATTCGATAGAAGGCGATCATCTTATCTTTTAAATTTGTGATGGTATATTATGATGTGTTAAGACTATCAATCAAATTTGTCAAAAACTAGGTGTGAACAGTTTAGTCATAGTGGCAAAGAAAGGATAAAGCTAAATTGAGCGAAAAATCTGGAATTGTGGCTGCTACTGTGTATCCATTAAATAAGTTAAATAAGCAAGGGAATAAAATAAAATAAAATAAAATAAAATAAGTTAAATAAGAAAGGGAAAAGTGTATTGACACAGACTTGCGAATCGGGATCTCTGCCGTATATCTGATCGTGCCACTCGCTCTCTTTAGCTCACTTTTCTCCGTCTTCTTTAAGTAGGATCCATCCCTGTGCGCCAGGATTAAGGAATCCTTCGTGCCGACCCCCCCCCCCCCCCCCGCGCCTCGTCACACCGCTGCCCGTGACCTCCCTGACCCTCGCGAATCCTTCCGAGTTTCCGGGGAAGGGAGAATCTGTCCCGGCGTTTGGGGTTCGTAGCATTTCCGCTGCAATGGATTGATGACGGTTTACGTTTAGAGAGCTTATGGGTGAAGTAGACGTGGTCGTACATGCATAATAAGAGCGTTCTGTATGCAAATATCCCTTTTATTATTCCACGTTGTGACTGATGTAGAATTCTTTACAGTGTTGAATTCTGTGTGAATTTTCAAATCCGGGCGAGGCTGCCATTTGCATAATACAAAATTGCTGATGTCGGGCCGCTGTAGCAGTCGGGTGCGCTGTTTGTCGATGCGGACCGGGGTAGCGCCGTAGCTGTCCGCGCTCTTTGGTGAGGGACCGACGGCGGTGCTTCGCGAATCCCCGCTCTACGGCCGATTGATTTCCCTTTCTCTCCGCGACGCCTTCTCCTCTTCGTGCAGTCCCGCCCTTCCGAAGCGCGAAGGCAGGGGAGATATGACGGAACTGGGGAGATGGATTTATGCCTGCTGACGGGAAGCGCTTACCTCTGACCGCCAAAGAGATTGAGGTATATTTCACACCTCCGCCGCCGCCCTTTGGCATCGCCAGTGTCTCCCGGCGCCTCGTCCTTGGCACCATCTCGGAGACATGCCTCTGCTCGTTCCCTTCCTTCGCAAGGGGGGGGGGGGGCGTTTGGGGACGGGCAACTAGTGTGGGCGTGGGAGGGATGGCGATGTAAAGGGCATGGGCGAGAGTCCGTGGAAGGGATAGGCGGTAGGATTCCCGGAGGAAGCACGAAGGAGGTGGAGGATGCTCCCCAGATGCGACTGTCTAAGAGTGACGAGTGACAAGTGTCTCCGGTGCCCCTCCCCCCCTCCCCCCCCCCCTACGCCGTGTGTGGGTTGTATGCCGCTGTCAAGCTGGTATTGATTTATATCATCGGATTTCATTATCAGTAGCATAGGGAGCGTCCGCGGGAGTGAGGCTGCGGCGAAGGCGGGTTGGCACTGGGAACACCTTATCCAGGAGGGCCAGACGAGGGGGCGGGGGCCTCGGCTGGATGGGCGCGGGGATGTGCCATTGGGGGCGCTTATGTGCATACATATGCATGTATTATCCTCTTTTTTTTTTTTTTTTTTTTTTTTTTTTTTTTTTTTTTTTTTACACGCGTGCGAGTTAGCATGGGCAGAGGAATTTTGTCCATAGTTTTAAAGTATTCAGAGGGTGAGGTGACTGTGATAATGTGGGGTATTAAAGAGAGTGAGTGAGAGAGTGAGAGAGTGAGAGAGTAGAGTGAGAGAGAGAGAGAGAGAGAGAGAGAGAGAGAGAGAGAGAGAGAGAGAGAGAGAGAGAGAGAGAGAGAGAGAGAGAGAGAGAGAGAGAGAGAGAGAGAGAGCGGAGAGAGAGAAGAGCGAGAGAGAGAGAGAGAGAGAGAGAGAGAAGGAGAGAGAGAGAGCGAGAGAGCAGAGCGAGAGCGAGAGCGAGAGCCGAGAGCGAGAGCGAGAGCGAGAGCGAGAGCGAGAGAGTGAGAGTGAAGAGTGAGAGTGAGAGTGAGAGTGAGAGGAGAGAGAGAGAGAGAGAGAGAGGAGAGAGAGGAGAGAGAGGAAGAGAGAGGAGAGAAGGAGAGAGAGGAGAGAGAGGAGAGAGAGGAGAGAGAGGAGAGAGAGGAGAGAGAGGAGGAGAGAGAGAGAGAGAGAGAGAGAGAGAGAGAGAGAGAGAGAGAGAGAGAGAGAGAGAGAGAGAGAGAGAGAGAGGAGAGAGAGAGAGAGAAGAGGAGAGAGCGAGCGAGCGGCAAACAGCAGCAACACTGCCATTTTATCTAATAATTTGTTCATTTGTGTCTTTAATTTTATGGCTTTTGACAAATTTGAGGCATTGCCAGTGTTGGTCGCCTGACACACGTCCTGTTACCTTGAAATTTGAAATAGTAATATTTTAAAGTAGATTTCAATTTAGTCCGACAACTATAAATCAGTTTAGTTGTTAATCCTTTGATCGTATAATGAAGTAACCTCGATACAAAAACTAATTGACGTCATATTTTATTTGAGAGCGAGCGAGGGAGAGAGGGAGGGAGAGGTAGAGGGGGAGAAGGAGGAAAAAAAGAAAAAGGAGAGGAGGGAGAGAGGGAAGGAGAGGAGGGTGGGGAGGGAGGAGGGAGGGAGGGAGGGAGGAGGGGGGAGGAGGGAGGGAGGGAAAGAGGGAAAGAGCGAAAGAGGAAAGAGGAAAGGGGAAAGAGGGAAAAGAGGGAAGAGGAAAGAGAGAAAGAGAGAGAAGAGAGAAAGAGAGAAGAGAAAGAGAGAGGAGAGAGAGAGAGAGAGAGAGAGAGAGAGGAGAGAGAGAGAGAGAGGGGTAGGGGGAAAGTGGAGGAAGGAGAGGGAGAGGGAGCGGGCGGGGGGTGTCCATACATCATGTCGGTTAATATTTCGAGATGTGCTCCTTCTATTGTTGTTTTCCCAACCCCGGTTTCGGAGATAAACCTGCTAGAGGAAGCAAACATGTGGCGTGAAATGCGAGGACATAAACTTTTCTGAAGCAGGTGGGAGAGAGTAAACATTTCCGAGCTCGGCCTGGGGGGCTTCCTCGGCCGCGCCCTCGAGCTCACCTGTCAAGCCGAGGAGTCGCCCGGGGCGGGGCGGCAGGGTGCTAGCGTCCTCTGTCAAGGAGCTCTCGAGACGTCTTCCTGGTATTGGAGTGGCTTGCGTCGGGGTGGCCGGGTCGCAGGGACGACGTGCGGCCGAGACTTGGCTTTATGTGTGAAATATTCGGCATGCTGATCAGAGGGAAGAGGAATGGCTTATTGTCGGCGTGCCTGAGGCGCTGCTTCCGTGCTCGGTGCTCGGCTTCAGTGATGGTTATGCTCTTTGGTCTATTAATTGAGGCTTACGCGCTGGGAAGTATGGAGGATTTGTGGACAGATATTGAAAAAAAAAATGGCCAGATATAATAGTTAGAAGTTATGGATTGTAGTTGTTTTATTTGCCCGAAAGACTCGAATATTGGCGCTTGCAAGATCCGTTGGGCTCAGGTGTAGGTCGCGTGAAGCATTAGATTAATAATGGAATCCACAACTAAAAGCGACTCTTGAGAATGAAGACGAAACACTCGAATGATTTATACGGGGATGAAGGGTTTCCGTTCCCCGAGATGGATGTTAAGGATTGTCGAGGAATTGGCCGCGGTCCGCTCGATCGCTTATCGCCGCATAAATTTGAATACATACCTCGCGACGGCTGCGTGGACGGCCCGCGCGAGAGCACTTAACAGGGCGCTCGTATTTTGACACCTGCCGGAGTTACGTCCCGCGCGGTCGGGCCTCGCTATGATGAGGTGGCGGGGCTTATATGCGGCGCCTGGGAAGCAGGGCGCGGCGGGGGTCCTTTTATGATGCTGGCGTCGAGAGTGTGTGCCGAGGGAGTTTCGCGGGAAAATAGGAGGGGCTAAATGGGCCGCGGACAGAACGGCTAAGGGTCGAGGGAGAGCCACGCGTTGTGCAGGAGCGACAGGAGACGGAGGTTCCCGCTTTCAGAGTAGCCTGCAGAAGGAGAGTACGGTTATAAGGGTATGATCCTAGCTCTTCTCTACTCTCTCTCTCTCCTCTCTTCTCTCTCTACATCTCACATCTCTGCTACTCTCTCTCTCTCTCTCTCTATCTTCTTCTCTCTCTCTCTCTCTCTCTCTCTTT
>NW_020872711.1:405974-435974 GCF_003789085.1 Penaeus vannamei | reverse complement strand
ACACACACACACACACACACACACACACACACACACACACACACACACACACACACACACACAACACACACACAATGCACACACCACACACACACACAGAGTTAGTTTACTTTTCAGCAAAAAGTTGTAAAAGTTGACAGTTCATGTAGTATATGATGGGGGTTGAGGTCCTTACCTGCATGGGGTCTATGAAGTGTATTTCGCGGCCTTTAAACTAGCACTGTCCCCACGCGCAGAACTGTGTACTGACAGAGGGATGTATTTTGTACCTACGTGCTGCTCCCTCGGGCCCCTCGTCCTTTGAGGGTCCGTCCTCCCGTGTCGGCCCGGTAAAGAAGGTTCCTCCGTGGCAGCCGAAATGTGTTTATCCTCCCGGCAGTGGCGTTCCCTTCCTATCCGCCATTTCGTCCCTCCATGATATCTTTTCCCCCCCTCCTTGACCCCTTTCCCCCCTACTTAGAAGCCCTTGACCCCCCCTCCTCTGGCATCGCCCTTCCCCTCGCCTGACACGCCCTAGACGCCACCTCCCTTTCCCATGACACCCTTCCCCATCCTGACCATCCCTCCCCAACCTCTCCTGACAATTCCCACTTTCTATTCATTCCCGTATCCCCCGCTACCTGACGAAACCCGTATCCCCGATCGGAGACGAGCAGCACTGACATCCTTCGCACCCACACTCACCTGACACACTTCACCCTACTCCGGACAACCACCTTCCCCCCTCCCTAGACATCGACCTCCCCTCACCCCCGCTTCCCTGGCTTTCCACCCTCATATGGATAGGATTCCCACAGACGAAAAAAAAACAAAAAACCCAAAGGAACAAACCCGTCTACAACACGAACGTATCCTCCCTACGAGACGTCGCCTATACGTGACAAGGCTGTCACAACAAGAGAAAAAACTGCTTAACAATCACAGCCACTCGCACCGACCAAAAGAGAGACAAGAAAAGCAGAAATACTATTTTAAAAATACTTCAAAACAGCCCCGGGCCACGGCAGATATTTCATTTTGATAGCTTACTTCCCACTGGATCTGGTTTGCACGATGCATGCAATTGGGCTCCATAGGCGGTTTTATGTTAATGTGATAGTGTGACGTAATAGTCTCGCTCCGTGTCGCGCGTGACCAATGCCTGTGTAGATCCCCTGCCCAGACTTAGACTGGTGTGTTGCCACAGTGGCGCACGCTGAGGGGCAAACACGCACCCACGACGCCATATGTGCAGGCCCACGGGTCCATCTGCATCGCGGCGCGCGGTTCGTCGTTGGTACTTCTGTTATGGAGCGCGGCCGGGACCTCGGGCGCGCAGCGCGGCGGCGGCGCCGCCCGCGTCGACGCACGTGTCGTGTGTGTGGCACAGACGCCGTCGCGTATCGCGCGCTCGGCGCCCTCGCGCGCCTCGTTCGCGCGCTCTCTCGCAGCGCGCGCTCTTCGGCGCGCGCGCGCGCGCGCGCTCTGCCCTCTGCGCGCCCCGCCCGCGCGCGCGCGCGCGCTCGCGCGTCGCCGCTGCGCTGGCTCGCTGCGCCGTGCTCCGCTCGCGCGCCGCGCTCGCGCGTGCTTCTGACGCGCGTCGCGTAAGAGTGAACCACACACACACGTTGAGGTCGACCAGTGCCGCCTCTCGCGCAAACACAACACACACACCACGCGCCGGCGCCGCGCGCGCGCGCGCGCGCCGCGCGACGCCGCGCGCGCTTCCTGCTGCGCGCGCTCGCCCGCTGCCGCCGCGCTCGCGCGCCGCCGCGCTCGCGCCAAAACACCCCAACGGCGCTCGGTCTGCGCCTCGGTGTGTGCGTCAGAGAGTGTACTACGATAGTACGAGCGATCGTCGTGGTGCTGTCGCTTCGCTTCGCTCGCCGCAACCACCACACACACACACTCGGCTCCCGTCGTGCGTCTGTGGCTCGTGGTGCCTGTGTCTGCGATCGTGACGCGCGTGCGTTGACTGTAGAGCAATGAAGTCGCTCAGATAGGTAGGTGTGTGTGAGTGTGATGCTATTAGGATAGCGTGTGTGTGTGGTGTGTGTGAGGGAGTAGATAGTGAAAGTGAGTGTGATCGCTAGAGACTCGTATATAGAGGTAGAGATGTGATGATTGAAGAGACTGTGTGTGTGTGTGTGTCTGATATCTGTAGTGAAAGAAAAAAGGGAGAAAAGACAAGAAAAAGAAAAAAAAGAAAGCAGAAACAAAAAAGCATAGAACAACAACCAAGGAGAAAGGCACAGACCAAACAAAGCAAAGCAAAGACGACAAAGATAAACAAATGAAGAAGAAAAAAAGAAAAAAAAGAATCGAAGAATAATAGAAGAAGGAGAAAAATGTTTAAAAAATTAGAAAGAGTTGCAAGTAGAAAAAAGACAAAATACCCCAACCAGGAATCGAAATGAAGAAAAAGCAAGTTTAGAACGACACTCAACCCATAGACCGCGCCACCGCCGCCGTAACTTTGTCCACCACGATAGAACGCCACACACCCTAATGCGGGAGGCTGTTTCAATGAAATTCAGAAAAAACAAAAGTCAATTGTCAGTAAAGTCGGGGCGACTTGTATCCGAGAAAAATATAGACTAAAAAACCGCCTAATGTTCACACCACGAGACAGGCACGGGGAAGAACGAATAAATGCGGGACCTGCTCAGAAGACGTGGGCAAGACGAACCGGGGAAGAAGAGGAGCCCGGCGAGACGCCCTGGCTAGTAAAAGCGGTATGATATGGCAGCTGTCTGGAGGCGGCGCACCGGTCCGACCTCTACCTCGTTTAAGCCCCGCGAAATATTTTTACGAGGGTGTAAACGTTGTCGAAATGCCGTCAGAAAAGTATCAGGCGCGCGGGCCTATTCTTCTTTTTTTTTTGTTTTCCTCCTTTTTTCTTTTCCTTCCTTGTTTTTGTTTGGTTGTTGGTATTTTGGCCCTCTTAATCGCCTGTCTCTTTCTTACTTAAACATTCTCTTTCGTGTCTTTCTCTAGTTCTCTGGGTCGCGCCGAGGTACTTCCATAGCAACGCTTCCCGTCGATTCCCTTTTCCTCCACTCTCTCCCTAAAACACTCCGCCTATCCCTTCCCCCGTCTCGGTCCTTCTCTCCCCTTCCCCTCCCCCTCTCCCTGTCTCTCCTTCGTCTCCCCACCCCTCTCCTCATCTTTAAGATTATTCTCTCTTTATCTCTCTTCTAGATCTTTGTTTCTGTTCTCTGTCTTTCCTTCGGTTCTCCGGCCCTCCCTCCACGGTACCCCTCACAAGAAACCCCGTGCACAACCACGGCACACGCACGCGAACTTCGGGCCCCCCAAAGACGGCGTAGTAGATGAACTTTCGATCCAGAGCGCTCCTCTTACTTCTCCGATACGAACTGCGAAATGGAAACCCTTCCAATTGTGAGCGCGACACCCGATTTAGGCCCCAGCAAAGTGATGACGGTTAGCCAGTATGCCTCCCAAGAACTGTGTTTCCGCGGGTCTTACCCGTGAGTGTGACCCCAAGGGCACCAAGGAGGTGAGACCGCCTTGCAGCCTCGATCCACACTCCAGGTCCGCACGGGACCTTCGTTTATCGCCGAAAGAGGCCGCTCGCACCTCTCTCATTTCCGTGTTTTATCCCTTCCCTTCTGGATCCCTATACCACGTGGGTCTATGGTCTCCTCGGCACTAATCCCTTCACTTCCTCCAGACCAACAGGGGGGTCAAGCGTGCCTTGACTCTCCCTTTTTCTTCCCATGCTTCCGCCTTGCGCATACCCCCGCCAAAACCCTCCTCGCTTCATCCCCTGTCTGTTCCTTCATCTCTCTCCTTCGTTCCCTCTGGGTACCGTCCCAATTCATACCCTGGGCCTTCCTGCTCTTCTTTTCACTCACCATATATATCTTCTTCCTCCCCTTCCCCCCTCCGTCCTTTCTTCCCCCCTGACCCTCCCAAAACTGTCCCTAACTTCCCTCCACTCAACTAACCTCCTCGCTCCTCCGACCCTCCTCCTCCTGCTCCTCTGCCCTCCCTCCCCTCCTCCCCTTACCCCACCTACCCCCTCCTCCCTTCCTCCGTCCACCTCCTCCTCGCGGGACCCCCCCCTTCCGCCCACAAGGACCAACTTTGGCCTCCTCGCGAACCCCTCCCTCCTCGGCCACCTGCACCAACCTGCCCCCTCCCCGATCCTTCCCTCCCTGCTTATACCCCTCTGCCCTCTCCTGCCTCCCTACTTAGACTCGTTTACCTCGTACACCCCCTCCCTTCTTCCAACTGTTTATCCTCCCTTCCCACCGTTTTTTCTCCTTCGTGCTCCTCTTCCCTCTGTTTCTTCCATCTTGCCTGGAAAAAAAAAAATCTCTCGTGTATTCATAGTCGCGCCTTTTACTCCCCGATCCTTGGCGTCCGTTCTTCCAGGGTTCTTTTTCAGGTTCTTCCGTTGCTTGAATTTCATTTCGACTTTTACCTCACTTCGACTTTTACTTACTTTGCCAGTTTTTTATTTGAAAGAGAGAGGGAAAAGGAGAAAAAGAGTGAGAGAGAAAAAGAATAAACGCCATGCGAAGGAGAAAAGGGGGTGTCAAATCGAAGAGGAAGCGTAAATAGAAAGGGAAAGAAGGAAAGAAGAAGGATCAAGCAACGGAGAGAAAGAGGGTGGCTGATGGGGGGTGGGAGGGGAGGGGAGGAGTTGAGTGAAATCAGTTTCTTGGATTCCTCGGAGATAGAATTGTAAAGTAAGTTCCAGCTCTCAGTGGCCCAGAGACCGAATGCTGTGCTTGAACTTTCTCGCAAACATTACCGTGTGTTGGGAGTTGTAGCGTGTATCGTTCGCGAGTTTTATGAGCTGTAGGCCAGGTAGCGAAATCGAGAGCTGATCTGCTGTGAAATCCAGTATTTCAGGGGATGATTGGGATACTGAAGCGCTGCTGGGCTGATAACGTTGCCGCTAGAAAGTTGACGTGACTTTCTCCCCGCGAGATGTTATCTTTTGCCTTTGAAGTTGCTGTAAGTTTTCCTTTTGGGCTTTTCGGATACTGTGTGTTTTATCGCAGCTGCTCCTCGGTGTTTCTCCGCACCGCCTTGCTTTCGCTCTTTACCAACCGCTCCCCGGCGCTTCGCTCATTTCCGGCGTCCCACTTCCTCGTTCCTCGCAGCACACCTTCTCTGGCCGCCCCTTGCCTCCCAAGGGTGCCCTGGCCACGAGGGGGCCCTTTCCTTCGCCCTTTGTCACGCCCTCAGAGCACGAGCCTGTCTCCTGTGCCATATCTGTTTCGCCTTGACTGCCCTCGGACCGGCCACCCTCTCCACGCCCTACAACTTTAACCCTCACAGCCCTCTGTTTCCTCTGTCCACCCTTTCATTCTTCCCACTCACAACCCTCTGTTCCCTCACTCTCTAGCCTCCTTTGCCCTCGGCGCCCGCAGTCCCCACTGCAGTGGATCCTCTATTCCCCCGCCCGCCCTCGCTCCCTGGCTCCCTCGCCCCCCCCCCTCCCGCCGCGACACACAAGGTGGCACTGTCACCAAAGTCCTGCATTAGTGGCTCTGCCTCGTGTTGGGTGTGATAGTATCAGCATCCGACCCTCACTGAATGCTTGATTAATGTTGTCGAGCTCCACGTCCGGGCGGGTTCGTTTTGTTGCTTATCTTGTTGTTGTCAGGGCGGCAAGAGTGTTGAAATACAAGAAGAAACTGTGTCCGTTTTTGTCTATATGTGTACATAGGCTTGCGTGCGGGTGTATGTATGTGCATTTTTGCGTATGTCTTGTGCTTCTCGGCCTGTTGCTTGCGCTGTCATCCCTTTGTCTTTCCGTCCTCCCTTTTTGTTGCTTCTCCTGAGCTTTCAGACTTCCTCTCCATTCTCTCCGATCCCGTCCCGTCTCTCGGTGTCTCGTCGCCTCCTCCTAGCCCCGTGCTCCTCCGACGTCAGCGCTATGGCGTTGGTCATAATCATATTTGGCCTGATGACCTAAAGTTTTCTATCAATGCCCGTTGAACGGAGATTCCAGTACATAATGAACCTAGCGTTAGCCCTTCAGGCGTCAGCGTGGGGTGTCTCGTTCATCCTGTTGTGCGTCCGAGTGTGTAATGTGTGGTGTAGTGTTGTTGGTGTTGGTGTGTGTAGTGCTGTGTGTGTTGTTGTGTGTGAAACAGACATCTTTGTGTGTGTGTGTACGATTTTCGTTAAGCTGTGCGTAGCGTCGACGGTAACACACAGCACAATATATAAAGGTACGGGGTGTAAGCTAAAATATATATAGTACTAGTAATATATTAATATACCCATAGTCTAATATAGTTATTAGCATATTATAGGAGATAGATAAGTATATAATGAGTGCGTACGTAATATGTTTATGAGTTATTACCAGGATAGTGAGATATAATATGATAGTTAATATATTAGCTATATATATATGTATACATATAGTATGATTGAGCCCTATATACATATATATTAGTATATTATAGTGAATATTATAATGTATATTATATAGAATATACTTATATATAACTTTATCAATACTTTATATAGTGAGGATGCCTATTAGAGAAATGAGCTGTCTGAAGACGAATATTATATAGTATTATATATATATCATTATAATAATATATATAAGAATATATATATATACGCGCGCACGAACTACTTATTATTGGTGTGGTGGTGTGTGCTGTAATGCGAATGAGAAATCGTGAGTCTGTGCACGTAACTGTCGTACATGTTCCGTGTTTATGAATTCTATCTATGTGTTCAAGAAGTCTGCGTGAGTTTGGGCGTAAATCTAGCGAAAGCTCTCAATTAATCCGCCACAGACCTCTTCCTCTTATGACGTAATGCAGCCTTTTGGTTTCTAAGTGTGCACCACGTGCTAATAAGAGAGATCAAAATTCACACGTAGTTAGGCCTATTAAAACCTTGTCTTAAATTGCATCACTGCGCGCAAGTGAAGTGCTGATAGGCCCATACCCCGCTGATCCAGCAAGCCGTGACTCTGTCATAGGCAGAATGCATTGGTGGCCCGCCGGGGGTCTTGTGGCGGCGGGCACTGGAGCGGGCGGACCAAGACGCTCAGCGCCCTTCGTGAAGACTGCGCTTGATGTTTTTCTCAGAATGTGTTAGGATTCCCAGAAGAGCCTCTGGAACCTCGTCTTGGAGAGATGCTGAGTGTTCCGCATCAGTGTAGTCGACCAAGACCTCGGCTCTTTCTGGTGTGCTTTAGCTTCCAAGCTTGTAGGATCAAGAACCTCGTGTCCTTCCCTTGGTGTTTTGTTCACAAGAGTGTCAGTGAATTCTCACCAATACCAGCTTTAACACGAGCAACGGCTCCGTGCAAGATATGCTAACGGAAGGGTAACAATTTTTCCAAAACTAATTGAAGGGATCTTGTGTCGGGAAGGACAACCTCGGGCTGTTGACGAGTATTCTTCAACTCTCGAAGAGTCCCTTTACACCCGCGGAGAGAAGAAAGCCGCAATGAGGCTAGAAAAGGCGAGATCCGGGCGAAGGAATGTCCAGCTCGCGCAAGTTGGTGCGGAGAGGTAGAATGGGCCGGGAATGATGACGAGGCGGAGGGCCGACTCTGCGGACGCGGATATGCCCAGCGGAAAAACTTAAGTTACTTGCGCATACGGGACTTGCTCATGGCCATACATAGGATATACAACGGCATTGGCAAAAAAGGGCGGCGCCCCCCCTCCCACCTGCGAGTTCCCACCACCGCCTCCACCTCAGTGTCGCCCCGTTACGTATCTTAGTCTAACGAGAGCGGGACTAACGAAATCGTGCGTGAAAATGAATTATATCCTTCCGCGCGGACTAATTCCATCCACGGGACCTCCCACAGCGACCGGCACGCGTATGCCCGCTGCTCCGTGGTGAAGGAGGCATGTGAAGATGCCAAGCGAATGCGCCCATGCCAGGAGCGGTCAAACTGGCCTCTCTTGGTAATAGTCATTTCACGTTTTGTGTTATGCTCTACTTTTAAGTCGATAAATTATTCACAGCTATGACCGAGTTTCAACTGCGTCAGTAGAAATAAAACGGGAGTGTGAAACGGGAGCAGTGAGGATCGTAAACTGGGATTGGATTAACCGATCTGCATTATAACTACACTATCCCGTGTCGCTTTGAAATTGGGGCGTGATTTGAATGTGAAGTATATGAGCGGAATACACGAGAGCGGGCCGGAGTAAGTGCGAGGAGTCCAGCACTTGGTCGGAAAAGCGGGAAAAGGTTAGAGGAAAGGTCGAATGCGCGGGAAGTGGGAAGCACCGGCGTCGAGTGTTCGAAGTGAAAGACAAACTCCGAACGGGGGATTAAAAACCTTTAAATGAAGTCGTTACTGTCATTATCCATGACTCTTCGTAGCAGAACCTTAGGGGAATAAGTGCAAAGCTTTGTTATTCATTTTGTTGTTGTTGTTGCTGTTACAATAAAAGATTGGAAAAATTAGCCAGAACACCGGTGTTGTCGTTAAATGCATCGCTCAGGGACAGGTCGGTTTCAGTTGGAAATTTAGTTATAATTCTAGTACAGGATATTATGATAATCACGGAATTTCAGTTTGGAATAGACCAGATTTGATGTTAATTAATTCCGAAATATGTCAAGTTTTCCTCGTCGATTTACTCTAGAATAGAACAGCTTTAACAAATGTTCAGTTTGAGCGAACTAAAGCAAGTGTGTTAAATAAACCTTTACGCCTGGTGTAGTTTTTTTCCTTGTACCAGTTCCCTTGGTGTATGAAAAAGAACTGCAAACACGGCAGGGCAAAATGATAAATAAATACATGTGTTTGAGTATTCTGTGAAATTGAATGAAGTTCATTATGAACTTGACTCCTGAACTTTAAATTGGGGCCGAGAATTTTCTGCCGCGTTTCTGACACGGGGCCTCCTGGGGTGGGCGGGAGAGAGAGAGGGAAAACTTTTCATGGAAATCCCATTGTCCCCGCATCAGCTTAATGCAAGTGAGAGAGTCTTTCTCCTTTTCTGCGCGACCTGCCATTTCTGGCCGCGACGGGCGCAGGCAACTTACTTCCGGAATCATAATAGTGGCACTAGAGAGTGCGTCCACTATAGCACCAATAGAGGCACTAGATGAGAGTATTTCAACACTGGTGTCTACTTAGCCCACTAGGCAGAAGCAGATCCCAGCGTAGCATAACATTGAGGACTAGAGAGGCGTCCTGAACTAAGCTTCCCAAAAGGCGACTCACGATAGA
This sequence comes from Penaeus vannamei, assembly GCF_003789085.1. Lineage (NCBI taxonomy): Eukaryota > Metazoa > Arthropoda > Malacostraca > Decapoda > Penaeidae > Penaeus > Penaeus vannamei. The sequence goes on along the minus strand of NW_020872711.1, from coordinate 426,784 downwards.
CAATCATTGCACTGGTGCCCTACTACGCACTAAGACAGGGCATCTGACTAGCTCATAAAATAGGCAACGTAGACAGACAGTCCACTAGCGCCCTAAGAGGACTTAGACTAGACATTCACGTAGTACATCTAGTAAGCACCTTGCAAGGCATCCAGGCTAGCATAAAGAATAGGACTAAGAGCAAGAACATCCACTAGCACCTAAGAAGGACTAGACAGGCATCCACTAGCATCTAAAAGTATCAGAGAGGCATCCACTAATAGGACAAGACAAGCATCTACTAGCAACTAATGGGACTGAAAAGGCACCCACTTGTATCTAGTAGGACCAGATGACATCCACTAGCACCTAATTGGACTAGACATTCATCCACTAGCAACTAATAGGACAAGCATCCACTGCCACCTAATAGTAATAGAGAAGGAACCACTAGCTTCTAATAGTACTAGTGAAGCATCTTCTAATGGAGCATCCACTAGCATCTAGGCCTAATAGAACTAGAGAAATATTCACTAGCACAACTAGAAACGCAGCACTAGCACACTAGAAACGCAGCCACTAGCACCTAATAGGACTATAGCACCTAATAGGACGCGAGAAGCAGCCACTAGCACCTAATAGGACATCCTGGGTAGAAGCTTGTCGCGAGGACGAAACTGCCCATGTGGCTCCCTCACCCAATGGCCGCCACGCCCATCTTCTCCGTGGATAACCGCCCACGCTTACTCTCTTCGGACTTCCCAGACCACGCCCACACTGTTAACTTCTCTCCTGCCACGCCCATTAACTCCAAAGTCTATATGCCACGCACTACCACTTTTCAGGCTTCTCTTTGTGTGTGCGTAAGTGTGTGTGTGTACGTGTGTGTGTGTGTGTGTGTGTGTGTGTGTGTGTGTGTGTGTGTGTGTGTGTGTGTGTGTGTGTGTGTGTGTGTGTGTGTGATAATGATTGTGAGGATGCATGCATGTATGTATGCGTGTGTGTGGATGTATACACTATATGGATGTATATACATTCATATGCTATACAGCGAAATAATTATGAGTTCGTTGCCAGTAATTCACATTTTTAGATGACAGCACTTGTTTTGACTTTTTTATTTAGAAAATGCAAATGGAATATGCCCCTTCTGCCGGGGCTGCAAAAGGGGCATACTAACATTATGACTAAATTGGCGGAAGGGAATTGAGCAGACTTTCATATTAAGGTTGGAGGGGGGGGCGGGCGGCGTCACGGGCGTCAGCAGGGCGCGGTGCCTCGTAGCATACAGAGTGTCACTAAACGGGCGGGATGCGTCAGCGCGGCCGCCGTCGTGCTGGCGTGGCCCTTGCTCGCGTGGGCGCTTTCTCTCGGGACGCCTCGAGGGTACCGCTGAGTCCTCTCATTAAATGGAAGTGGAAAAGAATATCACGTACCTTTCGTAGAGATGATGTTGGTTAGTACTTATTTTAACCTTTGGCGATATTCTTGTTCGCGGAACTAACCTTTTTTTATCGCTGGGAAACGTCACCGTGTCCTTTACACACAAAAGTTCGCCAGTCAATCATAAAGCAGAGCACCTCCACCCATGCAAATATTGACAGTCCATTCCCGACGGCGCCGAGACCCCGTGTGGCTGCGCGATGGCCGAGTCAACACCGGGCCGAGCGGGGCTGGAGGGCGGATATTCGGTGACGTGTGAATGCTCAGGGATTTTCTTCTTTCTCTCCCAAGGTGCAACAGCTTCCGCCACCACTCGAGGCGCCGGTTTTGCTGCGGGAAGCGCCCAGCCAAGGCAGAATAATGCTCCTGCCTCTCTCCCATTCACTAACATTCATCCATCGTCAACTTTTCGGCGAAAGTTTTCGGGAAAATTTTGAAAGGCCAAGAGTCATGAAGGAGCTGAGGGACGACCTCCTCTCCCCCAGAATGTGCTGATTTCACACTCATCGCGCGCTGGTGATTTTTTCATTGCCCTTTCTTAGATGAGTCGTTCTGAAAAAATAAATCGAGGAAAAAGGAAAAGCCTTAATGACGATAAACTGCGATGGCTGAGTCCGAGCGGCCAGTGAAGGCAAACATTGTAAATTGGATGTGGAGGTAAAATCACAGACTGGAACAGTACACGAAAGGCGAGGTCGCGGAGGCCGAGCGTGCATGGTTGCAAGGGGTCCGAGCAGTCAGCCCTGCTCCTGCGGACCTGCTGGACACGTGCCTGCTGAAGATGGGTATTACGTAATAGAAGATGGGAAATAAACATTCGAATGCGAAATGCCAGTGCCCCAAAAATGCCAAAAAACACAAGCAACACCATGATTCCCGCAACCACAGCTCACACTGTGGCGACAAGCACCACAGCAAGCAAGGCATCCTTTACAACCCGCAGGACAAGCAGCACCAGCAGCCCAGACTCCACAATCCGTACCACACAAACGTGGTCCACTGCAGAGGGTGAGCGCCGGACACAAACTTTTCTACTCCTTGCATCCATAAGCAAAGTTTAGGCGTTTTTCTCTCTGAAGTGTCCTCCAAAGATGCAGATTTTTTTACGTGTTTCCTTGTTATTGTTTTTCCTATTTGTATTAGCGTCGCCTTCTGTGTTTTCTCTCTCCTCATGCTTGTTATTCACCCCTCTTTCTGATTGCTGCTATTACTGTTTCCTCTTCATTTGTTTCGACATCTTTCCTCATCCTTCTCTCCTTTTTTTTCTCTTTCGTTCTCTTCTATCTCGTCTTACTGGTACTACTGCTCTCCTCCTCCTCCTCATTCTTCATCTCTTCTCTTCTCCTCCTCCTCCTTTCCTCTTCTCTTCCTCCTCCCCCCTCCTCTCCTCCTCTCCTCTCTCCTCCTCTCCTCCTCCTTCTCCTCCTCCTCTCCACCTATGATTGCTACTACAACTACTAATTATCATTATCTTTTTTCTCTCCTCCTCCTCTTCCTAATACTGGTATTATTATTATAATTATTATTATATTATTCCTATTCCTCCTCCTCCTCTTCCTCTTCCTCCTCCTTCTCCCTCTTCTTGTCCTTCACTTCCTCCTCCTTCACCTTTTCTTCTGTTCCCTCCTTCTTTTCTTCCTTTCCTCTTCCTCTTCCTCTTTTATCTATTACCAACTTTGCTGTAGTATTGTGTAATTATTATATTTACTCGAGTGATTTCTACTGATATCGTGCTAATTTTGTCCTTCTTTCTCTCCGCAGGTGAGTAAGCGGCAAAGAATATGCCACCTTATGCACAAGCTGTCGGTACGGTAAGGAAGATTTATTGAGTGAGAGTGAGAGTGAGAGGAGAGAGGAGAGAGAGGAGAGTGAGAGGAGAGGGAGTGAGAGGAGAGGGGAGTGAGAGAAGAGAGAGAGAGAGAGAGGAGAGAGGAGAGTGTGTGTGTGTGTGTGTGTGTGTGTGTGTGTGTGAGAGAGAGAGAGAGAGAGAGAGAGAGAGAGAGAGAGAGAGAGAGAGAGAGAGAGAGAGAGAGAGAGAGAGAGAGAGAGAGAGAGAGAGGCAGGCTCGTCCATGCATTCATTACCCAAGGCTACATCTTTTCCTCGGCGGCCGAGCTGCAATCAGGCCAGAAGCGACCAGCCCGGGAATACTGATGTGTAACACGAGGCACCTGAAGGCCAGCTCTCCGTAGTAATATTGAGCGTCGGTGCAAGGTGAGGGTGCCGGGCGGGTCCCACCGGCGACCTGTCCTAAGTAAAGGTGTAATCACAGAAGTGCGGCCAGATTCGCGTCGGGGGGTTTATTGGCCGCCGCAGACCCGCTCTCGTCTCGAGCACCTTCTTCATTTAATTTTACGGTTATACTCATCCCGGCTTATCCGCAGAACGACCCGAGTTGCGCCGAGGATCTGAGATTTATCTGCTTTTTTCTTTTTATAATGTTCTTTATCGGCGATAAAGTTGGTCGGATGCTTTCTGCTTGTTAGGCGTAGCTGCGATTCGCGTTAACGGCGGCCCGCTGGTGGTGCTGGCGTTACGTGTGCTCGGTTAATGGAGTCAGATGTGAGGATTGTGATGTGATTTTGGCGATGGTTTGTGCTTTTGGCTGCCTCGCAGGTCAAAGACACTCCCCCTCCCCCTCCCCCCTCCCCTCCTCCCTCCCCTCCCCCTCCCCCAACACACGCCCAGACACCGCTGTAACTTTAAGGGACGCTTGTAATCAAGGTGCGACGGAGTCTACTATTATTCTGGGAAGTCCTCGATATTTCAGGCCACCCACGGTATATCTGCAGTGTCGGCCGCCCGTCTGATGATATGGCTGTCAGTCTAATGGCGGGCCTGATGTCCTCGGTCTGTTGGGAATCGTTCGCTCTTGCTCGCGCTCCGCCGGTGTCTGCGCGAGGGCCAGGGGGGGTAAGGGGGGACGTGATGAGTTTCTTAATTGGCCTGTCTTTGATTTTCGGTACTTTGCTATGATGTTCTGACTGCGGACAAAGTCTTCCGTCCGAGGTACAGCCCCTCATCTCTTTCGAGCCATTTCCGCTAATTGGCTCACTTCACCTGCGCCACGACGGGGTTCTGTTGCATTCATTACGGCGTCTGTTATTTGGGAAGCTTTTGTTTCGCTGCCCCCTTCGCCCGGGCATCGAATGGGCGCTCCTCATTTTCCCCCTGGAACACCACGCCCACCTCCACGCGCCCTGCCACCGAGCCTTCTGTTGCAGGCGGTCTTCCTTTTGTGCGATAGCGGCTGCCTTCGCCTCGTTCCCCTTGCCCTCCGCTCTATCCTTTCGCTCTCCTCATAATTAACAGAATTTACTTCACAGGAAACTGCGTGAATAGCGAGCGCGCCCCTACGTGTGGATAATTGGTCTGCATGTTTTCTTAATTTCAGCGTCCTTATTTGTGAGATACTTGAATACGTTTCAAGACGTAGCACCAGATAAATGGAGGATTGGCAGTAATTAATGTGAATATTGCAAGTACGCCAACAACAGCAAGGGTACTGAGCGCAGACGTCGGCCGAGGCAAAAGTTTGAAGAGCTAAAAACTTCGCGTGTTTATCCTGTAAACGTTAAGGAGTAAGCGGATTATAGGTACGCTGGGGAGTGTATTGTTTTTTTTTTTTGGCGAAAACACGAAATAAAAAGGGATACAGAAATTCTTATTTCGAAAAATGGTTCCACCTAAGAGGCCTCGCGTTTTTATTTTTTATTTTATTTTTTTTTCATTCACAGAGTAGCGCCGTCTTTCCTTTTCCTTTCATATCACGTTCTTTCTGGAAGTAAGTAGTCCCCGCCGTAGTCCTCGCGCGCCGCCCTGGGCAACCGGCATTACCCGGAGTGAGCGTGCAGTCAGCCTAGGCCTACTCTATTATCTCGGTCCCGTTGGTTCTCACGCGCGAGTGATCTCTAATGCATCCCCGAGGATCCTCCAATTTGTATAATGACGGCGGAATCACCGACTTCGCCAAAAGATCCGTCGAGATTTCCGTTCTGGATGCACACGTCTCGACCCCGATGCCAGACCATCCATCGTTAGAGGATATAAAGTTTACGCGAACCTTCGGCTAATGGAGGGACCACTGTTGCCATGCGGGGGGGCATTTCCGCCTCCGAGGTGGCAACACCCTGGCGGGACTCGAAGTGAAACGCGTCACGCTGCGTCCGTAGACTTCCGTTGAATCGCCAGGGAATTTACATCTCGTAGGGTGGTGCACCGTAGTTACGTATTTGTAATTTTGCAAGGGTAATATTGTCCGCAGAAAGAGAATTGCAATTTCTTCTGGAAATTGTCTTCTGGCTGCTCCAAGAGAATGGTGTTTCGAGTCATTGTTGAGTTGTATGATGGTCGAAGGTCCGCCGCGCCGTGTGTCAATACTCAATCAACGCAGCACACAATGGCCTGTTACTGCCATGAGAGTAATTCACTTTTACATCGGTTGCGTTATTTTGGAAATCTTGGAATCGCCTCCTTATCTGATTTTTTTTTATGCTTGCGTTATTTTGGGTCTGCATTTGCGGTAATCTTGGAATTGCTCCTTATCTGATATTTTTTATACATTTTCCATTTTTTCTGCACACATTTTACTGACGTTTTTTTTTTTTTTTTTGTAACTTTCGTATATCCTTCATTTTGTCGTACATTTGACATCTTTTCTCCATTTTCTTCCTCTTTGTTCGTGTAGATTCAATTATTTTATCTTTTTTATTCATTGTTTTACTCTTTATATTTCAGCTCCTTGTATTTTCTCCATTTTCCCAATAAGTTATTTCTCGTAACATTCTACAACGTCGGGATGGTCACGCAGGCACCTTCCTCTCCGCCCTCACCCCTCCCTCCTCTCCCAGTCCTCTCTCCCCTCCCTCCGTCCTCTCTCCCTCCTCTCCTCCTCTTTCCTCCCTCCCTCTTCCTCTACTCTTTCCTCCTCCCTATCCTCTCCCCTCTCCCCTCCCCCCAGTCCTCTTCCTCCTCCCTATCTTTCCTTCCTCCCTATCCTCTCCCCCTCCCTCCTCCCGTCCTCTTCCCTCCTCCCTGTCTTCTTCCCTCCTCCCTCCTCTCCCAGTCCTCTTCCCTCCTCCCTGACTCTTTCCTTCCTCCCTATCCTCTTTCCCCCTCCTCCCTCCCCTCTTCCCTCCTTCCTCTCTTTCCTCCCCCCTATCCTCTTCCCCCTCCCTCCTCCCCCAGTCCTCTTCCCTCCTCCCTGACTCTTTCCTTCCTCCCTATCCTCTTCCCCTCCCTCCTCTCCGTCCTCTTCCCTCCTCCCTGACTCTTCCTTCCTCCCTATCTTCCCCCTCCCTCCTCTCCCAGTCCTCTTCTCTCCTCCCCGACTCTTTCCTTCCTTCCTATCCTCTCCCCCCTCCTCCCTCCCCAGTCCTCTTCCCTCCTCCCTGACTCTTTCCTTCCTCCCTATCCTCTTCCCCCTCCCTCCTCTCCGTCCTCTTCCCTCTTCCTGACTCTTTTCCTTCCCCCCTATCCTCTTTCCCCCTCCCTCCTCCTCCCAGTCCTCTTCCTCCCTCCCTGACTCTTTCCTTCCCCCCTATCCTCTTCCCCCTCCCTCCTCTCCGTCCTCTTCCCTCCTCCCCGACTCTTTCCTTCCTCCTATCCTCTCCCCCCCTCCTCTCCCAGTCCTCCGACGACTCTTTCCTTCCTCCCGTCCTCTTCTCTCCCTCCTCTCCCAGTCCTCTTCCCTCCTCCCTGACTCTTTCCTTCCTCCCTATCCTCTTCCCCCTCCCTCCTCTCCCAGTCCTCTTCCCTCCTTCCCTATCCTCTTCACCCTCTCCTCTCCCTCCCTCCTCTCCCTTCCTCTCCCCGCACACGGCTGCCCTGGACGTCCTCTATCCTCATGCATGCTCTTCGGGAATGTTTAGTCATTATCGGCGTGTTTGATCGCTCGTTCCAGCTGCTTCCCGGTGGTATCTGGAGCGATGCTGATTACCCTGATCGCTGCTGCCTCGCTAATGGCCAGGTGTCCCTCGTGCGATTGCCGGGGAGTTTTCCTCTTTTCCCCCAGGGGTGTTTACGTGCCAGGGCTCCCCTACACCTGCGTCCGGAGGAGGAGATCCCCCGCCGTCCTCGCTCCCCTACGCGTCCCCCTAGACTGAGGTGGATCCGGGTATCACGCTCGGGAGATAAATATCACTGTCTGGTCGGGGATTTACATGATCCGCTAAGAAAAGTTGTTCCTTTTATTAAGGTTCTTCCCTAGACAACGGGGACGACAGGGGGGGGTTGGGGGGGGAGGGGGAGGGGGGCGACGGACATGTGGCTGAAATACATTTGTCTCTGATTGCGAGAAGTGGCAGATTTTGGGATTGTGTTGCGTTTCGTGTATTTTATAAGCGCCTTACGTAATAATGTAAGCATGGCACAGTAGCAGCCGTGGGAGCTCCAGCAAGCGTACATGTGCCATCCGGTTGAGACGCTCGCTCAGTCAAGACTAATGAGATTAAACGTTTGTGAATTAGATTTTCTTGGCGCAGGAGTCGCCACGGGAGCCACGACGCACGCGCTCGCTCCTTACGCCGAAAAAGAGCGAGATCCTTTTACTACAAGATAAATGATACAGGAGATTTGAGGATGTACAAGGGGCGCAATAATGAGAACAGCTCGACCCCCTACTCTATCTATCTATCTGTCTGTCTATATTTCCGTCTATCTATCTCTCAATCTCGCACACACACTCACCCACAACTACACACACGCACACACACACACTCACACACACTACACACACGCAACACACACACACACAACAACACACACGCACACACACACACTCACCCACAACTACACACACGCACACACACCCACGCCCCACCCCCCCCCACACACACACACACCCTACGTGAAAGCGCAAGCTCCCGAGTGTAGACGACAGCTACCCACGGCGTTGCGCAGGATTGCCAATCACAGGAATCTGGAGCCGTAAACACACAGGTGAGGCGCATGCAACGTTAATTGTGGCACAAGGGGAGGCGGTGCGGGTCGTTGCACAATGCTTTGTGACCCGCCATTGTGCGCCGCGGGTTATTATGGCCTCGGGCAGCCTATATTGTTATTGAAGGTTATTTTCTTCGGATAATTGGATGCATAGAGGACTTTGTGCAGGAAGGAGGCCCGTTGTCCCGCTCGGGTTTCTGCCGACGCCGCTTCCGTGTCCCTGGTTTCGACCCGACCGCCGGCGCATATTTTTTTTACCGGGGAAGGTAATGGCCGATCGGTGATATTCCTCGGTCAGAGCGAGCGGCAAAAAACTCTTCTCTTTGACCCTCCATGCACGCGCGTGGCTCTAGATCAAGGGCCGCTTCAGTTATTAATGGTTCGAGCGCCATGACTTGGTGTCCGTCAGATAAATTATGTTCTGTACGCACACATGTATTGCGTGGGTCACAGGAATTGGGTTTAAGACATTCTTGATATATTATGTGCATGCTCAAGTGCAGTGTAGTATACATACGTGTGTGTGTGTGTGTATGTGTATGTGTATGTGTATGTGTGTGTGTGTGTAGTGTGTGAGTGTGTGTGTGTGTGTGTGTATGTGTGTGTCTGTCCCTGTGCGTGTGCGTTTGTGTATGTGGATGTGTAAACCTTTGAATAATCCTGACGATTCGCACTCCACTCCTGATGCTACTCCTTTCAAGCATATTAGTTAACTCCGTATCCCGTACACACAACGCACGCGCATTTCCACCTCCGTCACGTTTTCATTTCGCACAGAGCTTTCTCGAGTCCCCTCGGCCTTGCGCGTGTCTCCCGTGGCCTTCCGTTTCCTTCGCCCATCTCCCATTCCTCGGCCCCTCCTTCCAAGACGTGTCGGAGCGTGTTACTCACTCGGCCATTGATCTTGAGGTTCGCGTTGGGGTTAATACTCCATTAGCTGGCGCTGCTATTCTCGGCCTTCGTTTTTCATGCTTTCCTCGCGCCGGGAGAAAGTCGAATGGTATGAAAATTGCAAGGCAGATGGCGTGCGTGTTGTGTGGTTCGGTCACGGTAACTGATTCGGATTGTACGCTTCGGGGGTCGGGGGGGGGGGGGGTCGGAGCGTGTTTGTCTTTGGCGAGCGTTGCGTGCGATTTATTTATGGTGTTTTGTGTGTGTTGTTCTTTCTGGTGTTTGTGTGTGTTGTGGTGTGTGTGTGTGTGTTGTTCTGGTGTGTGTGTGTGCTTTCTGGTGTTTGTGTGTTGTTCTTTCTGGTGTTGTGTGTGTTGTTCTTTCTGGTGTTTGTGTGTGTTGTTCTTTCTGGTGTTGTGCGCGTCTTGGTATTATGATTATTTCCTCGGTGCATCTTGTTTCATTGGTATGATGACGTCATCTTCCCTTGCCAGACATCTGCTTGAAATGCCGGGCTTGCCTTTCTCTCCCCGGCTGATGACTTTCTTTCGGGTAAATAGTCCTCTCGGCATCGGACTTTGAAGGTGTTTAATGATGTTCCTGAAGGAGATAAATGCAAGGAATACGATGCAGTCGGGATCTTAACAAGTTGGGGGAGAATTTGCATAACTCTGTTATAGGAGTTTAGGCTTAACCGTGGTGCGAATCATGGGAAATATATCTTTCGCATATTCTCTGGCAGTGTTCAAAGTTACTGCGTGTCCGCTGCTTGTCAGTCTGAATCACGCACAGTCATTTATGCGTGTGTATGTTTTATATGCGTATTTGCATATGTTCGCGTTGTACTGATAAAATATGTATACGTAGCGCCGTTAGTTCACGTCAGCGGGCGTCACCAGCGTTACAGTGCGCAGAGCCAGCGGGAAAATGATTATGATGATCCCAGCTCACAGATCTGACGATGCATTAAAGGTCAGGTCGCGAGAGAGGAAGGGACGCTGGCGCGGCGGGCGGCCCGGGGACGCGGCCTGGCGGTGAGTGTGGGCGGGGGTTGGCGTGGAGGGCGCGCTCTCTCTTGTACCCATTTCACGGCGCATATTTTATCGCGGGGCCGGTCTGATTGGCTACTTGATCTGGCGTGAGGATTGGCTGTTAATTGAATGGGGCGTAATCGTGCCGGGGATCGAGAGCCGTCGACTCGGGGTTGTGAACGAGCAATCGACAAAAAAATACGTAGAGAGTGGTAGCTATCAGATCAATGAATGAGAGTGAGCGTGGCCTGTTGAGATACAGGCGGGGGAAGGTACTCCGCGCTGCCCGCTCCTGTTCTTGTCTTTGCTTCTTTGTCTTATTCCTTTTGCCGTTGTTGTTGTGATGGTTTTTTGTGACGGTTCTGTGGAGCAAGTGCAAGGGATAAGCTAAAGTGAAAGGGAGAGAGCGGTGGGAGTCTTGGAAGACAACGCGGCTTCCAGGAACGACGGCTGAAAGCGGTTTGAGATGACTGATGTTTATTTCGCTCCTTGATCGATCTGGACAGCTTCCAGGGTGGTGTTGGTGGATCATGGGACTGAGGCAGCTGGTGCAGAGGAGGGTAGCTGGTTCATTTCTGTTCCTAAGGCACTAGATGGTTGAATAAAGCGAGGTGTGTATGTGTGTGTGTTTATGTTGAGTTTAGTATTAATGCAGTTTTGTTCACCGCTAATGGTACTTGAAACGTGTCCTTCTTACATTCTGGAAATGAGGCAAAGGGAGATGAATGTTAAAAGAGTCATTCGGTGGAAGCGGAAAAAAAAGTTCTAATGTTTTCGGTTGATGGAACTATGCACTCGCTATCAGATATCTACCTCCGTTTACAGATCATGACATTACTGCGCAGCCTTTATTCTTGATGCTGAGAAGGGAAGGCCTTTAGCAGTGTAAACATATATGGTTAGCTCTCTACAAATCATATCTAGCCTGCTACACCTGGCATGGCAGAGGAGAAGGGGAATTCGGCAACAAGATCAGGGGTCCGGCAACTAATTCATTGGCAAGTTATCAAGTCTCCAGTCGACCAAAACCAACCCAGACGGCCCCGACCGCCGAAGGAGCTGTCGCGGGCGCCCGTCGCTTTGTTTTGGCCGAATTTCCCAACTCGGAGCCGTATATTTCCAGCAATAAGTTCCGTCAGACGCAGCCCCGTTCGTAGACCTCATATCCGAGATCCGGGGATGCCATTGGTCCCGTGTTTTGTTCTGGTGGGGATCCTGACGAGACGTGCTTTGTCTTCCCGATGGGCCGGGCGAGACGAGGAGACGAGATTCCTGACGTGTAGTAATTGATATGGTCCGCTTTTCGGGGACTCCGGCTCGGGGAACGGACCGAGAGCGAAGGGACTCGGCTCTCGGCACCTCGCGCTCCGGAAGAAGGGGTGTTCGGGGGGGATGGGTCAGAGAGGCAAACACTAAAGCAATAAAAGGTGAGTGATGATTTTAACGTAAGTACCTCAGAGACAAGTTGGATGCAAGAAGGAGGAGATCAGAATGGTGCGCCTGTCTTGTTCGCTTTGCTCTCTCTCTCTCTTCTCTTCTCTCCTCTCTCTCTCTCTCTCTCTCTCTCTCTCTCTCTCTCTCTCTCTCTCTCTCTCTCTCTCTCCTTCTCTATCCTCCTTCTGCTTCTCCTCTCCCCTCTCTCTCCTCCTTCTGCTTCTCCCTCTCCCCCTCTCTCTCCTCCTCCTCCCTTCCCCCTCTCTCTGTTTCCCTCTACCTCCCTCTCTCCATTCCCACCCCCTCGTCCTTCCCCAAAACGTTTCCCCTCGCCCTTCCTCTCCTCCCTTCCTCTACTCCCACACTCACCCTTCTCTCTCTCTTCATGCCTTAATCCTTCCCCTCTTTCCGCCTCCCCGACCCCCTCCGCCCCTCCCTCTCCTCCCAACCCACTTTTCTCATGACAGTGATTTTACTACTGACTGTTGCTGGCAGTAATGGTAGGGAAGCGGTATCGGAGTACCTTAAAGGGATGGTGTGGATGCTCGGCAATAGAGGCATCATTGGGCGTGGGGCGGCCAAGCGCGGAGTGGGGATAGGAGGGCAGTTGTGGAGCGTGGAGACGGGTGGGGAGAGGTATGGGTAGGTGTGGAGCGGAGGAGACGGGTGGGGAGAGATATGGGTAGGTGTGGAGCGGAGGAGACGGAGGTGGGGAGAGATATGGGTAGATGTGTGGGAAGATATGGGTAGATGTGTGGGAGAGGGGTTGGATAGAGATATGGGTAGATGTGGAGTTGTGGAGAGAGATATGGGTAGATGTGGAGCGGAGGAGACGGGTGGGGAGAGATATGGGTAGATGTGGAGTTGTGGAGAGAGATATGGGTAGATGTGTAGATGGGGGATATGTAAGGTGGAGTTGTGGAGAAGATAATGGGTAGATATTGGGAGAGAGATTGGGTAGATGTGGTGGGAGAGATATGGGTAGATGTGGAGTTGTGGAGAGAGATATGGGTAGATGTGGAGTTGTGGAGAGAGATATGGGTAGATGTGGAGTTGTGGAGAGAGATATGGGTAGATGTGGAGTTGTGGGAGAGATATGGTAGATGTGGAGGAGAAGAGATATGGGTAGATGTGGATGGGAGAGATATGGAGCGGGTGGGGAGAGATATGGGTGGGTGGAAGGGTGGAGAGAGATATGGGTAGATGTGGAGTTGAGAGAGATATGGGTAGATGTGGAGTTGTGGGAGAGATAGGGGATGTGTAGCGGAGATGGGAGAGAGGTAGATGTGGAGCGAGGAGACGGGTGGGGAGAGATACGGGTTGGTGTGGAGTTGTGGAGACTTGTAGGGAGAGAGGCCGTGTGGAAAGAGATATGGGTAGATGTGCGATGTGGAGAGGAGAAGAGATATGGGTAGATGTGGAGTTGTGAGACATGTGGAAAGAGATATGGGTAGATGTGGAGAAAGGGGGACAGATGGGAAGAGAAGTGGTCAGATGGGAAGAGGAGGATAGGGAGAGTCAGATGAAGCGATGTGGAGAGCGGAGCGAGGCAGACGGAATGGAGAGCCTGCGAAGGAGGCTTCCGAAGTCGCCTGGCGGGGGGTGGGGGATGGGGGGGGGGGAAGGAGAGCGAAGGGCGTAATGGGCGCGGCCGGAAGGATATCCCAGAGGAGACCGCCGAAGGAAAATCAGGTGCAGCGGTTCGTTTGGGCGGCGCGGCGGTTGTCGGCCGTGCGTCGGGAGTCGGCCGGTTGCCATGGCGGGGTTGTCATGGTTGTCATGGCCACGTCGGATTCCAGGCGGTGGAAATGGGGGGTGGGGTGTGTGTGTGGGGGGGGGGGGGGCGGTAATTCGTGTATCCTTTATTTTTGCGTTTTGTTTGGGAGCGGCTGCGCGATTTTTTTCTTCCTCGGTTTTTTTGAACGCGAAAAAGGGGACGCGTAATGGAGGTCAGAATTTCACATCAAAATGGAGTGATAAAAATATTGTTAATTCTTCGGTAACGGATGTAATTACCTGTGTAATTACTCTGAGCTGAAAGATGCCCTGTCATTGATCGGAGAATAGTTAATGACAAAGACACATTGTATTATATATATATATATATATATATATATTAATATATATATATATATATATATATATATATATATATATATATATGTGTGTGTGTGTGTGTGTGTGTGTGTGTATGTGTATGTGTGTGTTGTGTGTGTGTGTGTGTGTGTGTGTGTGTGTGTGTGTGTGTGTGTGTGTGTTTATAAACCAATAATGGTTTATATATTATCCATAAAGAAATAAGGAAGTTTTCCTATTGTTGATTCTCAATACAAAGTAGGATGATCTTTCCTATAGTAATATAATTAAAATCAGCATTAACAATTTGGCTCTATATTTTTTATTTTTTTTTTTTTTTTTTTTTTATTACTTTGAGATTTACTCTATTTCATTTTGCGCAGTGACGAGAATATGTTAAAGATGTTAAACAACGATGACGATGATGACGATGACAAGGCAGATGATGATAACTGGATGGAACGACTGTTGATGAATAACACGATCCGTTTGAATGAAAAAATGGAAATATATTTTGAAAACATTTGCTAGTTTGACGTTTGAAGTGATTCGGTTTTACCTCGTAAATGTTTATAGAAATAACGATTGTTTGTAGGTGTATGTGTAGATAATGCTGGTGTACACTATACGCATCTGCTAACGCATGAATAGTCGGTTGGCTCTTTATTCCTTATTGTATATTCATATATACTTCAGAGTTTTCAAAAGGCATACATATACATACTACATCATTTTCAAAAGGCATGCATATACATACTACAACATTTTCAATAGGCATGCATATGCATAATACAGTTTTCGAAAGGCATACATACGCATAAAACAGAGTTTTCAGAAGGCACACATATGCCAAATAAAGAGTTTTCATAAGGCATACATATGCATAAAACAAAGTTTTCAAAAGGCATACATATGCCAAATAAAGAATTTTCAAAAGGCATATATATGCTAAATAAAGTTTCCAAAAGGCATAAATATGCATAAAACAGAGTTTTCAAAGGGCATGTAAATCGCAGATGAAGGGAAGCCCCAGACAAAAGCAGTCGAGCTTTGAGGCAAAAGAGAAAATTAGCGGAGGAGGGTAGACGTGGCGCGGTAATGGAAGACAAACAGAAGAGGCGAGAGGCTGGCGGCTCGTATCGGCTGTGGGTGACAGGCGGGGATGGCGGGATGGGCGGGGGCGGGCGAAGGAGGCTGTGCTGGTCGGGGGCTGGTCGCAAGGGCGGCTGGACAACTTTTGTTTCGTGTTTACCTTTTAAGGGGATTAAGGGGGGTGATGTGCCCCCACCCCCCCCTGGTCGGCCATGTGGTCTCTGGTTTGATCGTCTTTTTTTTCTTCGAATATTTAGGAAAGATCATGACCTTTCCTTGATATGATTCGATTATATTGAAGTGTTATTCATTGAGTTTATGGTGTTTATAACGTATCCGGCCACACGCGCTCAGTTAGAGATATTTATTCCAGAGAGTGTTATTGCGAAGGCTTTCAGTTTAGTTTAGCCTGCGAGATACTGTAACGTGGTGTGCAGTTTCCGTAGACACGTGCTCATGAATTGACGAACACGTGTGTATGTTTACATATGTTTGTATGTTTATAATGAATGTATATATATATGTACGTTATATATGTACATATATATACATGCATGTATATATGTATGTATGTGTAATATATGTATGTATATATAGTATGTATGTATGTATGCACACGACACAGACACGCACACACGCACTCACGCACGCACTCAACACACACACACACACACACACACACACACACACACACACACACACACACACACACACACACACACACACATACAACACACACACACACACACACACACACCTTTCCCTTTCCTTCCTGCTATTTTTCTTTCTTTATGTCCTTTTCTCCTCTTCCACACATATGCACACACATGTGTGTGTGTGTGTGTGTGTGAGAGAGAGAGAGAGAGAGAGAGAGAGAGAGAGAGAGAGAGAGAAGAGAGAGAGAGAGAGAGAGAGAGAGAGAGAGAGAGAGAGAGAGAGAGAGCATGTGCGTACATATGTATGTATGTGTGTGTGCATGAGTGTATGTGTGTACATATACATATAAAGCATACAGACTTGTTCATCAGGGGAAGTTAAGATAAACAGCCCCCCCCCCCCCCCGCACGACTGAGTAAGTAAGTGGGTGAGTGTTTGGGTATGTGTGTGTGTGTGTGCGTGTGTGTGTGTGTGCGTGTGTGTGCCGTGCGTGCGTGGTGTGCGTGTGTGTGTGTGCGTGCGTGTGTGTGTGCGTGTGCGTGTGCGTGTGCGTGTGTGTGTGTGTGTGTGTGTGTGTGTGTGGTGTGTGCGTGTGTGTGTGTGTGTGTGTGTGTGTGTGTGTGTGTGTGTGTGTGTGTGTGTACACACATATATATATAAAGCATACAGAGTGGTTCATTAGGGGAAGTTAAGATAAACAACCCCCCGCCCCCCCCCCCCCCCGCCCCCCCCCCCGCCCCCCGCACGCCCCTCCGAGCCCCAAGTGTCTCGTTACGCACCTGCGTGGCCGCCGGCCGCCGCGAGGACCCGCCAGCAACAATCACACAAAGCTGTTCCGTTATTGAGTGAAGACGTCCTCTCTCGCGGGCTTTGGCGGATCTACACGAGAGCGAAAAAAAAAAGTTTTCCGCTTTCTCTTTTTCGCGGATCAATGACGCAAAACCGACCGAGTATGAGATGTGGGGTTCCAGGGCGGGGGCAGTGGGCGGGGGGGGGGGGGTATTGTGAAGGCAGTATTGTGCTGCTGATGGTGACGGAGGCGGCGGGAGGGACGCGGAAGGAAGCCGAAAGGAGGAAGTGGGACCAAGCAAGGATAATGAAGCAGAAACCGGAAGACGGCGATGACGCTCTAGAAAACAAAACGGAAGAGAATAAAGTAATTAAGGACACAATGGTGAGACGATGATAATTTCGGGCAAAGGGACGGTTCCCTCGACAAAGGGGCGGGAGGCTCTTCCTCGGCGTGAATGACAAAGGTTGCGTCTCGCCTTTGTCTCGGCGGCCGCGGAGAGATCGTAACAGTGGATGTCCCGGCGGAGGGCGGTTATCTCCCCGGATTAGAGGACTCGCTTTCGTTTCTAAATCTACCCTGTGATTTTTTATTTATTTATTTTATTATTTTTTTTTTTTTGCCTTGTGTTTTTTTTCTTCTTTTTCTTCTTTCTTCCTCTTTTCGTTTTTTTTTTTTTTTTTGCCTTGTCTGGTTTTCTTTTTTTTTTTTTTCTTTCTTCCTCTTTTCGTTTTTCTTCCATCGCCTTCCTCGACTTTCTGTCTGGTTATAAATACGGAAATAAGAGCGGGTCGTTTATTTTGCATTTTTAAGATCCTTTGACAACCATCGGGATAATATCTTATCGTCGTTGAAAGCAGGAATTTCAATTTAGCAAGTCGCTGAAGCTTATTTTTCGTAATTTCCATCCCGAGAACTTGAATTTTTGCCAGGGAAGATCTCGGATAAGATGCAGGAAGGTCTCGGCGCTTTTCCTTTGAGATATTGGATTTATATATATTTCTGGGCTGCCTCTGCTGGGCTGCGAATGGCTTGTTATGAGATTCTTCGAGGGATTTTTAGGCCTCGAGGAGGTACTTCGGGGGCTATGTATGCGCGCCGCAGCCGGTTCGTGGAGCGGGGCGGAGGCGAGCGGTGCGCGTGATGAGATCCGCGGGTTGTGTTGGGAGCCGTAATGCGGTTGTACATGCGCGGTTGTGGAGCAGATATTTGGCTTTATTGTCAGGCTGTGATTTAAGGCTTATTTTTGTGTGTTTTTATTGACTATGGGCATTACATATGTGCGAGTATCAGACGCTATGGATTGTAGGCTCTGTTTAGGATAAGTTGTGTTAAATGTTTTAGTTTATACGATGTAATACATCTTGGTTATGTCATGAATAAGGAAATACAATAGTTCTGTACTCTAGCGACGGTGTACAACTGAAAGGTAAAGGTCAGAATCCGGTGTTTGCAGCGTCGCCGTATGGGAAAGTCCGGGTCTCGCTGCAACTGCCTTTGTGTGACAGCTACGGCAGTGGTCCTGCGAGGGCCAGGCATACGAAAGCGGTATTTCGCTTTACTTGGCGGCGACGGCGACGGCGGCGGCATCGCATCCATAGCAGTGCGCTCCTGCCCGGATATCGGCTATCGAATTCTTTTTGCGTAAGGGTGAATAAGGAATGAAAGAAGTGAAAGATAAAAATGATGCAATACACGGTGTTATCGCTTTCCCAAGGCGCCTAAGAAAAGTTTTGCGCTCGCGGCCAGCGTTGTGCTTTCAGCGTCTTTTTGGAGTCTCAGAGTCTCTTATTGGAGTCTGGAAAGATTGGGACGGCCTCAGGGAGCGTCCTTTGGCAGACGCGTCTTGCAGCGCTTGGCCGCCGCCTCCCAAAGCACCTTTTCCCGCCATCGTTCAAGCTTTCAAGCGAGCCTCACTCCGACTTTCAGTTTTATGGAAAATTCGCGCGCGCCGCCGTCTAAATCCTCGCTTAGGTCCAGGAGGTGTCTGTCATAATGCCAGTTAGGCTGACGGCGAGGCTGCGTGGACACTGCACCTGCCTTGATTAGTGCCAACAACCCCGATATGGCGCCGCGGAGAGTGTATCGAGTGACCTCCTGTCTCTGGCCGCGTTCCCCGAGCACTGCCACGTGAGAAGGGAAAGGGAAGGGGGGGGGGCAGGAGTGTCCCCCAAATACCAACTCCCGGGAGCTGGAAGATGTACTCTAATACACTCTCTCGTTAGTAGAACAATGAGGGTTGTTTACAGTGCTAACAAAATACCTGCTAATGAAAACTAGACCTTACCAATGAGACCAGTTGCCGTGCTACTCAAACTGAAGAGGCATCGGCGCACTTCCCGTCAGAGCAGAGCACAAAGAGCACAGCAAGCCGCAGAAACCCGCTTCGCTCGAATATTTTGGGTCCAGTTAGGCCGTCGGGGCAGCCCGGTCCGTGGCATCGGTCCCACTAATCAAGTCACCGAGTTGTTCATTTATATTATAATCGGCCCAGATCCGCGCGGGCTGAGTGGAAGGAAGCTGACAGGGGTTAAAAGTTAGGGCCCGGCCCGGTACGCCCGGTAAGATCGATGGCTGGGAAGGTTTAAAATGGTGGAAGCAAAAGTTAGGAGGCTGGCGAAGGGAGGATGTTGGATGGGGCGATGAAGGGTACTCTGCGGCAGGAAGGGACGCGGGGAGGGTCGCTTGCGGCGGCGAAGGGCTCGGCCGGGTTTGCGCTTTTGACTTTCGGGGCGGGATTCTTTTGACATTCTCTTTTTTTTTTTTTTTTTTCGCTTTTGACATTCCGAGCGGGATTAGATTCATGCGGGATTCGATTCACGCGGAGTCACCGGAGAGAATCACGGCGTGCGGGATAGAAGGGCACGCGGGGGAAGGCATGGGATGCCAGGGCTCGGGAAGGACGGCAGGTGGCGCCGCAGGAGGAGTGGCCGGAGGCGGAAGGAAGGTGTCTTTGGACGAGAAGGCGTAGGTATGTGTGGCTATGTAAGTGTATGTGAGTGCTCGCGTACACACAGACACCACATACACGCACACACACACACCACACACACACACACACACACACACACACACACACACACACACACACACACACACACACACACACACACGCACACACACCACACACACACACACACACACACACACACACACACACACACACACACACACACACACACACACACACACACACACACACATAAATATATATATATATATATATATATATATATATATATATATATATATATATATATATATATATATATATATATATATATATATTATATTTGGAGAGAGAGAGAGAGAGAGAGAGAGAGAGAAGAGAGAGAGAGGAGAGAGAGAGAGAGAGAGAGAGAGAGAGAGAGAGAGAGAGAGAGAGAGAGCAGAAAGAGAAAGAGAAGAAACGATGAACATTACAGAAGAAAAAACAATGGGATTTCCAACACGTAACTTCAAGATTCACGTTGCATTCGCGACATGAATTCCCTCCTTCGGATGCCTCGTCTCGTCCTCGTCGGGAGGGGCCCGGGGAGACGCAGGCCATCCGGGGGGGGGCTTGAACTGGCGAGGGGGGGGGACCAGCATCTCTGATAACCAGCGGAAGACAAAAAGTTCTATTGGAAGACTCTCCAAGGGGGCGGCGTGCCCTCTGGTGCCGCAAGGATGCAATGGAACGAGAGGATTATGTTCCCCGAGGAGGACTTCTCGGGAAGGGGGGGAGGGGGGAGGGGAGGGCAGTGGTGGTTGCCCAGATGGAGAGCGAGGTAATTAGCGAGTGTAAGCACGAATTTGACGTTTTTTTTTGTTTGTTGCAAAGTCTCTCTGTATATCTGTCTGTTTCTCTCTCACCCCGCCCTTCCCCCTCCATCTTTCTCTCTCTCTCTGTCTCTCTCTGTCTGTCTGTCTTTCTCGCTCTCTCTCTCTTTCTCTCTCTCTTCTCTCTCTTCTCTCTCTCTCTCTCTCTCTTCTCTCTCTCTCTCTCTCTCTCTCTCTCCTCTCTCTCTCTCTCTCTCTCTCTCTCTTCTCTCTCCCTCCCTCCCTCCCTCTCCCCCCCTCCCCTCCTCCCTCTCCTCTCCCCTCCCTCCCTCCCTCTCCCTCTCCCTCCCTCCCTCTCCCCCCTCCTCCCTCTCCTCCCTCCCTCCCTCCCTCCCTCCCTCGTCCCTCCCTCCCTCCCTCCCTCCTCCCTCCCTTTCCTTCCTCCCTCTCAGCGGCCAGAAACAGCTGAATGAAGCGGGATTCGATGGCGAGGCGAGCGCCATTCGGGGTCAAGGCAGCAGCGTCAGCCGGAGTGAAGACGGAGTCGAGTATCGCGCCGAAGAGAATGTTTAAAGGCTGTCGAATCAGCGGTTGGAAGGATGCTCTCGCCTCAGCGTTGGAGGGGCGCGCTTTTCCTTCATTACGAGGAGCCTCATTTATTCCGTTTCCGTTTGTGTTTGTCCGTTTATTTATTTATTTATTGATTTATTTAT
>NW_020872711.1:370974-400974 GCF_003789085.1 Penaeus vannamei | reverse complement strand
GATCGCGCTGCATAAATAAAAGCGCTACAGATGTATATTTGGCTACTTGAGTGGCTGGCGTTACCTCCTCGCCGACGGAGGGGCGGGCGGGGCGGTCCGGCCTCTCACGGGCTCCGCTGGCCCATTTTCCGGTCATCTTGTCTTCCGTCGAAGCAAAATAAACACGCCCCCTTTTTTTTGCCGTTTCGCTGTGGATCCTCCTCTGCGGCGGGCGGGACTCCGTCTGCGTTTTGAGAAAGGGTTCCTGCGACGGAGAATTATATGTGACGGCGTCCATTAACTGTCGGTGGTCCGTAAACATCAACTCGTGGCAGGTGGAGGAGGGAAGGAAACGTTGCGCCAAGGAAAACAGATTTATGGGCCCCGACGTTTCTCGACCAGGCTCATTAGAGATTTTTTTTTCAAGGGTTAACTATTTTACTTCCTTCCTACCTTTAGATCCGAAGAGGAGAAGGAAGTAGAGAAAGAGAGAGAGAAGAGAGAGAGAGAGAGAGAGAGAGAGAGAGAGAGAGAGAGAGAGAGAGAGAGAGAGAGAGAAGAGAGAGAGAGAGAGAGAGAGAGAGAGAGAGAGTGGGTGATCCCAGTAGCTAATCCTGTGGCAATGAATAGGTCATATTCGGGACAGGTGCAGAGGAGAGGGGATGGTGGGGGCAAGGGGTGGGGGTGGGTGGGGGGGGGGGATGGCAGATTGTAAGCGATTGTGGGGCGGGGCTGCGGGCGTGGGAGCAAGGCCGCGGTTAAACGACGCGTGGCACAAGGGCGGGGAGTGTGCATGGCGTTGCTGTGCCCATTGATTCCACGTTTCCATTGATCAGGAGGCGGGGATGCTGCCTTTTAATGCCCCTCCATTCATTCGTTATTCATCGGCGCAGTCTAGCCACGTCGGGGGTTATGCAGTATTTTCTGGTGAATTTTAATACTATCGGATATGGCTACACTTGCGGCGTAGGGGATATGAGGTGTGTGGCCCGTGGGTCTTCGCGTGTGTTGGTTTGTTTATTTAAAAAAAAAAAAAAAAACGAGAAGAAAAGAAAGAAATTACAGTGCGCATTATTGCATTCCGTTCGAATTCGGAGTATGATTTTAAGACGGAAATGTGGAATGGTACGAGCGGGGGAGGAGAAAGTTTACACATGCTTGCACCCGCACATCCATCTACGTGCCGCTGTAGTCTCGTCCGCATCAAGGCTCAGCATCTTTTCTCCAAAGATGAGAGGGGGGGGGAGGGAGAGGAAGGGAGAGGAGGAGAGGAAGGAGGGAGGGAGGAGGGAGGGAGATAGAGGGAGAAGGAGAAAGAAAGCAGGGAGATAGATAGAGAGATAGGGAGGGAGGATAGAGGGAGGAGAGGGAGGAGAGAGAGAGCGAGAAGAGAAGAGGATGCAAGAGAAGAGAGAGTGAATGATGAGGTTAGAGGAGAGCTTGGATGTATTGCACTCTATTGTATTTTTACTGCTGTGTTGATATCGAAGCAAAGGTTTTATTATGCTGTGTGTTTGCGGGTGCATAATGGGTGTTAGTTTGTGTTTGCGTTTGTGTGTGTGTGCGTGCGTCTGCATCTGTGGCAGTGAATGCATCATGCCTGCCTAACTGTCTCTTATGTGTGCACGTTCTGTTTAGCCCGTTAGTCTAGCTGTTGTATGTCAGACGCAGCTCTGCTTCTGGCGCTGGCCGTTTCCGAATGCAGCTCAGAGGTGAATAAGAACACACTGTATCCCTTTTTTTATCGGTCGGATGTGTGGGTGTGTACATGTTCCGGCTCGCATTTCGGTCGCAGCAACACTGTTCCTCCGTCCCTTGTACAAATCCATCTGCTTGTATCCGGGAACACAACATGGGCCCGAATTTTTCCCATAATTAACCGAAGAGTCAAGGCTTTTGTTTGCGCGGGCAGAGCGGCCGGCCATTGTGTCCCGCGAACCAGCAACATAACAGACTTGCACGCTAATTGATGCTGCGGGGCGAGGCGGGCAGGAGGAGGAGGACGGCGTCATGCGTCGGGGACAAGATGCCGAGGGGCGAAGGGGGCGAAGGGAGGGAAGGGGCCGTAGAAGGGCTGGCGGGGCAAGGGGAATGTCAGCGGGGTATTGGGGAGGGAAAGGGGTGTGGAATGGGGGGAGGGTAGAAGGGGAATGGGAGAACGGTGTAAAAATGCAAAGCAAAAACAGAGAGTTTGCTGCAATCGGCGCGCCTGCATGTTAAAAGGGCTAGGTCCGGTAATGAAGGAAGGCCTGAGGTGGAAGCAGCGCAAATGGACAGGCAAGGGAAAGGCGGAGGTGGTGGAGGGGTCGGGCGCCAGCAGAAGGGTGGAGTTCGAAGGGTGGAGCCAAAGACCGGCAGATGGCAGCGCCGGTAAACACCTCGGTAAATATAGCTACTATGTTGCACGTCGTTAACCCGCCCATCGCCCCCACACTTTGACCCGCCGACAGCCCCCCCCCCTCTCCCCCGGCGCCGGTGGTCATGACAGGAAATGCTGTTTGTGTAAAATATTCAGCCACTTAGGAGAAAAAACGTCGTGCCCGCCCTCGCGGCACGCGCTGAGTTATGGGCGTGATTTACGCGCGCGGAGCAGAGCAAGCTGACGTGGCGTGACATCACTGAGGTTTGTATATGATATTTTGGGCGCGTGTGACAATTATGACGTGCCCGGCCATGCCCCGCCCCTTCCTCCCTCCCCCCGCGCCCGCTCGCGCGCCCACCGCCGCACGTGCACGCGGAAGTCGCCTGGCTGGGCGCCCGTGATGTGCAGTGACATTTCCGAGGCGGATCGGGGCCCGGCCGTGTTCGGCGCTTAATTGCCTTAATGGGCATGCGTTCGCCCTGTGCCACGGTGCCCTCCGAGGGAATCTCAAAGCCCGTGTCTGCCAGGGTTTGTTTAGGAACCGCAGCGTGTCACTGCGCGTACGGCGGCGTGCGTGCGTGCGTGCGTCCGTGTTCGCGCGACGAGTGCCAAACTGTGCCAGGCCAGCGGCTGGTGCCCGGCGTGGGGAGAGGGTGCCCAGTGCCACAGCGAGCTCAGTCAGTCTGTGTGGAGTGCGCAGGCGGGAGTGGGCGCGCGGGCTTGTTCCTACCGTCACTGTGGGTCACACCCCCTCGGGGCGCCCCGCTGGCTTCGACGTTGCCTAAGCCTCAGTGATCTGTGGGCGTGACGAAGATACCAATTGTGTTAGTGATCTGTGGTGCTGAAGGCCGGGAAAAGGCCGTTGTGTAACCGCATTTTTTGTTGTTGAAATATGGAAAAAGATGTATATATTATGTATAAAAACTGTTACGATGTGAAAATTAATCAAACATACTCTCTGTCTGAATATATGAAAAAAATGGGAAATATACTCGCATCGTAGATTTTACATACGATGCGTTCAAAAACAAATTTAATATTTGACGAACTTTGCAATTCACTTTAGTGTTTGGTCTATATTTTAAGGGCATTCGAACTCTTTTCCGCTCTCCTCTTTAATGCCTACTTTCTCTCTGTTTTGATATGTCTGAATTACGCAAAACTTTCAGGGAGGATCGAAGGATAAAGTTTTCACACCAGCTCTCTCTCTCTCTCTCTCTCTCTCTCTCTCTCTCTCTCTCACTCTCTCTCTCTCTCTCTCTTCTCTCTCTCTCTTTCTTTTCTCCTCTTTCTCTCTCTCTCTCTCTCTCTCTCTCTCTCTCTCTCTCTCTCTCTCTCTCTCTCTCTCTCTCTCTCTCTCTCTGTCTCTCTCTCTCTTTCTTCACCCACCTTCCCTCAATCCTTTCTCTTCCCACCCTCTCTCCCTCCCTACCTTCCTTCCTCACTCCTTCCCTCTTCTTTTAACCTCCTCTCCTCCCTCCTTCTCTCATATCTTCCTCCCTCCGCTCTTTTCCTTTCCCCCTTCTCTCTCCTTCCCCTCCTCTCTCCGCTCCTTCCTCCTCTCTTCCTCTCCGCCACAATCTCTCCCTCTCCTTTTCCCTCTCTTTTCGCCTCTATCTGTCTCCCTCCTCCTCCTCACCCTGTCACTTCATAATTCACATTGCCTAATTTATCAAATCACTCACACGCACTCACTCATTCACTCACTCTCTCCCTCATTCCCCCCGCGCACTCAATTCTCTCTCCCCGCGCGCCGCCCGTGATGAAATATCATCCGCGCCGTTATTAAGGGCATTAATGCAGACAAGTCCAATCACATACATCATGGAAGTCAGCCTAAAGGGATGAGGTCGATGTATTCCCCCGCTTAAGGACGTGATGGAAATTCATGCCGAAGACGGACGCGAGGTGGGCCGCCGGTGCTCGCGGTGCATAATGAAATCTTCTCGGGCGTGCAGCCTCGCGGCGCTCGGATGCTGTGGGGAGTTTTTTGTTTTTTTTCTTTTTTTCGCGAGTTATTTTTTTTTTTTTTTTTTTTTTTTTTACGCCTCGCGAGTCACTTGTAGGTATCCTTGATGCGAAGAGGGGTGTTCTTGTAAATATCCTTTTTCGAGAGAGGTGTTCTTGTAAATATCCTTTATGCGAGAGGGGTGTTCTTGTAAATATCCTTTATTCGCGAGAGGTGTTCTTCCGCTGGTCTCGTGTATGGGGGGAGGTCGGGCTCGTTCACCAGCGCGTCGGGAGTGAGCGGGTTCGTCTTGCAGAGAACGCGGCCGGGAGAGGAGGAAAACACAGCATCCGGTCGACGAAAGTTTCACATGTTGTATGCGTTGCTCATCAAAGCGCCGACCCGAAATTTCGACCTTTTCTTTAGTTATTTATAGACGCGGAATTTCGGGTTCCGAGATCCGCAGACGCCGTTCGGGTCCAGTTTTCATATCCGGCGTCGTCTCGTTCCTTCTGCGTAGGTTATTCATCGGTTGTCGCTTCGTGGTGGACGCGCCAGTGTATGAAATTAATTTAAGGGAATAGATTTTACAGCTTGGGTTACATACATACAGTGTTACATACATACAGTGTATGAAATTAATTTAAGGGAATAGATTTTACAGCTTGGGTTACATACATACAGTGTATGAAATTAATTTAAGGGAATAGATTTTACAGCTTGGGTTACATACATACAGTGTTACATACATACGGGAATAGATTTTACAGCTTGGGTTCGGGGCTTGGGTTCGGGCTTCTCGCGTGCGCCGGCTTGGTTGTTGTGCGGCGCGGCATAACTCACATTCGCGGAATACCAAATGGGCGTAATGCGCGGCCTCCGTCGTTAAGCCGGGAGGACGGCGAGGCGGGGAAGGCAAACGGGGAGAAAGGAGTAAATAGAGCGGGGACGATGGCGGGGAAGGGCGGAGGGAGCGCTGGAAGGGAGAGATAAGAGGAGGAGGAGGAAAATGTCAGGTGAATAATGATGCGACGCGATTTGAGATGATGGTCTGCGTCTGGGGGAGGGAGTTGGGGGGGGGGGGGCGAGGGCGGGAGGTAGCGGAAGAGGCGGGGAGGGAGGATCGCTGCGAACCGTGACTGCGCTTGTTGCGGCCACGGGGCCTGCCTTGTTATGACAGCGCTGAGAGTGAGCTACCGCGTTGCTTGCCAGGCCGGACGTGACACGCGTGTAATGCTGGCCCCTCGCTCGTCCTCGCCTACCTTCGGCCACTTCCCTAGGACGTCGCTCTGGTGTGGAGCCTTGGACCGCGCTTAAGCAGACCGCACATCAGCCTAGTCTGATCTCGTGATATCAGGCGAATGCTGAATGAAGCCATTGAGGCTCGCCCAGCCCGCGCACCGGGGCGCCCACACCAAGGACCCTTTGTCATGATGTGCCCCAGACATTGCGTACTGCTGTGTGCAAGAGCACCGGCGCCCGTGCAATGGAAGTTGTCACCATAGCGTTGCTATGCCGGCGCGTTGAAAAGTACGTTGCTCTCACGAGGTACTTCTTGTCCCTCCCTTCCCCCCTCCCTCCGCCCGTGGGGGGCGCGGGGGGCGAGGACGCCGCAGCTTGTCATTGTTAAACGAACAGTCTTGCCGTCCAGAGGATTTGTGGCGGCGCCCCGGCCATCGCGCTGCGGGGCGGCCGGCGATGGCCTCTTCCAGTGATTATATACGAAGATTACGAGCGCGCCTTGGAAAGGAATGATGATGAAGCACGCAGATGTTTATTCTGCTTCCACGAGAAACTGCTTCTAAAATTAACCAGATGGCATGAATGCTCGGGCCTCGCCATGCGGGTGCAGTTGCAGCGTGCTCCTCGCGCCCAATTGAAATTCCGGAAGGGAAGCTGGCGAGTGTTGCGGGCGCGAGCGACGCCGGGCCGGAGCTCTGCTGAGTAATGGTAATGGTAATAAAAACGAGTCCGACGAGGCCGAGATCTATGGCTACGGTTTCCATCTTGGCCGAAATGGTTTGTTTCCTCGCTCGTGACTCAAGACCGCGGTTTATATTTATGGCGGAAATGACTGCGGTTCGGACGGCCAAGACCTCGCCCTCGGAGGTCGCGCTTCTGCTGCGACTCAGAATTGACTCATTCCCGAGGAGTCGAGCTGGAAGGTTCGAACTCTCCTGAAACTGAATTAGAATTGCTTATAAATCTTACGAATAATATTAGAAGTGCTTGATTCTCTTCAGTATGTTGCATTATGAAAACGTAATTTTTCCCCTTTATAATCAATAAAATACTTGTGCTGAAGCAACCATTTGCATAACAGTAAGAGACACAAGGACCTCGTGTGTCTGTTTCGTCTCGTCGGAATCGCATCGCCGCTGTTTACCTTTCTCGCCGAAGTGAATCACGAGTTTGCTTCTCAGTCTCACGGGCGCCATTCACGATGTTTACAGAGCTCTCGCATGTATTGTATGTGCAATTAACAGTAGTATGGGCGGTGAAGCGTAGCCCTGTAGGCGAACACGTGCCAAGTGTGTCAGCGCTACTCTCTCATATGGCACGGGAGGGTGTAAGGCGCATAACGGAAAGGGGAGAGCGGGTGCCAGTGCCAGGGACGCGGGGTGACGAGACAGCTGACTCATGGTCGGTGTAACGCGGGACAGAGGGTCGGAGGGGAGGGGGAGGGGCGAGGGGACGGGAGGGAGGGGGAGGGGAGGCCCTTCATTTCCGATAAGGAGAACGAGACGTCGTAGAGGAGGGGCTGAGAGAGTGGCAGGTGGAGATGTGTGTGTTGGCGTCGGAGGCGTGTCGTCCCAAACGTGCAGGTGTATGTGGGGAGGGAGGGAGGGGGGGGAGAGGGGGGTAGAGCCAGGCGGTAGAGTACCAGTGTCTCGTTAAGGGTGATGGACCTTGTGCGGAAGGGACATAGAGAAGAAAGGAACTTCATTGGCATTGTTATCTACGGCAGGGGATTTCAGCGAATTGAGCCAGCCAGAAAGATAAAAGAGACGATTCGACGGCGCGCGGTGTCAGTGTCCGGGAGGAGATAGTGGGGCGATAAGAGTGCATTTCCGTTACTCCGGTGCCATTAAGATGATGGATGTGCGGCACCAGCAGTCTTCGCTCGAGAGATGTGGCTCGAGTCAGCATCCTGCCCTCACTTCCCCTGTCTCCTCCCCACGCCTCTTCCCGCTTCCCTTGCCTCACCCGCCTCTCCTTGCTTCCCCTCCCCTCCTTTACCTCCTTACCCCGCCACCTCCCCTCACCTCCTTACCCTCCTTACCCCACCTCCCCTCGCCTCACTCGGGCCCTTTCTTTACCTTCCATTGGCCCCAACCTCGCCTCCCTCGCCTCCCTCACCTCCCTCGCTTGCCTCCCCTCACCTCCTTACCCTCCTTAACCCTCCCTCACCTCACTCGGGCCTTCCTACCTTCCATTGCCCACCTCGCCTACCTCCCACCTCCCCTCACCTCACTCGCCTTCTTACCTTCCTTGGCCCCAAACTCGCCTCCCTTCACCTCCCTCGCTTGCCTCCCCTCACCTCCCTTACCCTCCTTACCCCCCACCTCCCCTCGCCTCACTCGGGCCCTTTCTTACCTTTCATTGGCCCCAAACCTCGCCTCCCTCGCTTCCCTCACCTCCCCTCGCCTCGCTTGCCTCCCCTCACCTCCCTTACCCTCCTTACCCCTGCCACCTCCCCTCACCTCACTCGGGCCCTTTCCTTACCTTCCATTGGCCCCAAACCTCGCCTCCCTCACCTCCCTCGCTTCACCTCCCTTACCCTCCTTACCTCTGCCACCTCCCTCGCCTCACTCGGGCTCTTTCGTTACCTTCCATTGGCCCAAACCTCGCCTCCCCTCACCTCCCTCGCCTCGCTTGCCTCCCTCACCTCCCCTCGCCTCCCTTGCCTCCTCCCTCTCCTCCCTTCGCCTCGCTTGCCTCCCTCACCTCCTTCGCTCCCTCGCTCCCTCGCCTCGCTTTGCCTCCCTCACCTCCCCTCGCCTCGCTTGCCTCCCTCACCTCCCTCGCCTCGCTTGCCTCCCTCACCTCCCTCGCCTCCCTCGCTGCCTCCCTCACCTCCCGTGCCTCCTTCCCTCTCCTCCCTCGTCCTGCCAAGCCGTTAATCCACTCTCTCGCCTCCGTAACCCGTGCGCTCGCTCTCCCCTTTGTCCACTCTTTTATTTTCGTCTCCCAAGCGTTCTACTTCCCATAAATGTATCTCTCGTCTTCCCCAAGGTCTTCCTGCTTATCTTTCTCTTCTTCTTCGTCGTCGTCATTATTATCATTGTCACAATCATCAAACTCTTTCCTTATCTTTTTCTCCCCTACCCCCCTTTCTCTCTCTCCTCTGTCTAGTTTTAATGGCCGTCAGTATTATCAGGGAATACGACTGTGTCCCCGTGATGATGCTATCGGCCGGCGAGTCTTTCGAGAATCGGCAATTATTCTTCTGCAAATGCAAGTGGAAGTAGATATGTGGAAGTAGATATATCATGTTGCCTCCGTTGCCTCTGTGAAGGGAAGGCGCGCTGTGGCCGAGCCGGTGTCCTGCAGCCGTTGTCGCTGACCCGTCGGCCGGCGTTGCGCGAGGACGCTGAGCGGCGGCGGCGGCGGACGCCCGTGGACGCTGTGCCGCCGTGACATGAACTCGCCTGGAATTTTTTCGAGTGCTTGTGCCAGTGTTTTCGCGGCGTGACAAGAGCGACAGCGAGGTTGTGATGGCTACCCTCGCGCTCAAGAATATTTTCACCCTCAGGCGCCCGAGCAGAGTGTAAGTGTTTTTTTTTTCAGCGTCAGGTGGAAGTGTGTCACACCATGACGCACAAGATCTATATCTGTACATCTTTATCTTTGTCTATCTATCCATTGCTTTGGTAATTTGGTCCCAGAAGAGCTGAATTGACTCCCAATACTTTCTTCCTCATCAGCCGTAACAAAGGTCATGCTAAGAACGCTTTCTCTCCCTCCTTATCCTCCCTTTGTCTGGTGCCTGTGAGGACAATGCGAGGAGACGCCTGTTAATGGAAACAGGGAAAGAGACAACGGAAATGGCCAATGCCTGTGATTAGTGGGCGGCTGGGATAGACTGCCGCGTCCCCCGGGGCGTGAAAGCGACGGGCGACGCGTGGAATCCACTGAGGTGCGTGGAATTAGCGGCGGGGAAAGGGGAAGCGCCCGTGAGCGTTGAGGCGCGAGTTATTGCTCAGGAAATCAATTGGGTTGTGTTTTGATGCTCGCGACGGGCGAGGAGGAGCAGGAGGGGCGAGGATATGTGTTGCTGAGATGCGTATTAAAGCTGCAGTGAAAGAGGGAATCCGCGGGCGTGCGGGCGTGCGTGCGTGCGTGCGTCCGGCGCCAGCGGACGGGGAGAGGAAAGGGGGTCGGGTGCGTGTCGGGCCTGAAGGCGGGGAGGGGATCGGGAGGCGTGTGAGGCGGCGATGGGGACGCAGAAGGCGGGAGTGGGCATTGCGAGGTGTTATCAGAGGGAAAGGGTTGCGGGGCGTTAAACGAGCGCCGATGGAGACGGGAATTGCGCCGCGGGTGGAGGGAAGGCGAAAGGGCAAGCGACTGGAGGATGGAGGACACACGTACGTTAACATACGCACGCACGCACGTATACATACACACGCAGGTACGCTCAGTCACCCGAGGATTTACAACCAGATGCGCGCGCGCGCACACACACACACACACACACACACACACACACACACACACACACACACACACACACACACACACACACGCGCGCGCACGCACGCACGCATGCACGCACGCACGCACGCGCGCACACACACACACACACACACACACACAGAGCGAGAAGAGATAAGGGAAGTTAGAAAGGAGAGAACGAGACAAAAGGAAGAGCGAACCAGAAAGGAGAGACAGAGAGGACATGAGAGAGGGAGAAAAACGAAAGAAAGGGAAAGGAAAGAGACGAGAGAAGACCCCCCCCTACCCCCAGCGAGGAGGCCTCCGGGCGGGAGAGGTCCCGGGGGATCGCGAGTCAGAATCTGCGCCGTTATGAACCGCGACGGGTTCAGCGGCGTGTCCAACTTCTTGTAATTGCTTTCTTAATTGCGGTTTAGGCGGGCGATGTTTTGGCTGAGTTATTGAAGGCGGGTCTGGGCGGAGAGGGTTTCCGGGGATTCGGTTGACGTTGCAAGTTGCACGTCCGATGGAGATGGTTCTTTTCTGAAGGTTCTAGCATGGCAGCGGTTCTTGTGCTGTTAGTATGTTTTTTTGAGTATTGATTGTGAAGACTGAATGATACATATATTTTTGTGTAACTTATCCAGCTAAATGTTTCGTAATTCACCATCCATCCGTTTTTCTTGTTAGCTCTTTTTTTCAAATCTATCCCTGTGTCTGGTCATCATCTCCTTTTTCTTCCTCTGCTTTCTCCTTTCTTTCTCTCGTATCCTAAAGAGCGTGGAGCTGAGAAGGAGCGAAGGACTCGGCGTGCCAGCTTAAATACTTCGTCTCACTTATTCATATTCTCCGAGGCACGGGAGCAGGATAAAGGCGGCGCGTGAATAACCAAGGGGCCGTAATTCACCTGAGTGTGTCCCGGAAGACAAAGGGCTCAGAGGCGGATCCGCGGCGGGGACATGTGCCGCGCCGCCAGTGCCACGGCCGCCACCGCCGCCGCGCGCGCCACACAGCCGCTGCCGCCGCTGCCGCCGTGTGCCTGGGATGTCTCCCCCGGAAGGCGGCGAGTCCCACGCGGTGGAATCCTCGGCGCATTGTTTTTATTCCATTTCCTTTTGTGCGCACGCGAGCCCGTTCTTTTGTTGCCTTTTTTCATTTCCTTTATTCACTTGCCGTCCCCTGAATCAGTCCAATCCAAGCCCTCTGTCAAGATTTCAATTAGGGTCTATGGAGGTTGTTAGCGGGGGCTCTCGGACATTTTTTCTGAGCGGCCGCCCACTCAAGGGTCTGGCCTGCGTCAGTCCTGGAGATTAAACACATGTCGAGTGGTCCCCTGAGGGAAGCGGGGGCGGCGGGGGCGCCCACCCCAGCCCGCCAAGCCAAGAACGCACCAACTTATTGTGTCCACCGCTTTCTTCCGAGAACTTTTCTCTCCTTAATCAGTCTTCATGCTATTTCCATCTGCACCAGAGCGTCCCAGCGCCGTCGCCCACATTCTGCGAGGTTTGATGAGGCAGAAATTACGATGAGTCACGAACGCCCTTCGCGATTCTGCCCCGCCAGGAGCCCGGCGCTGACTCTTCCTTCATTCCGTCGCGGGGCAGCCCTTCTTAACAAGATCCTCAGCAAATCAGATTTTGTAGATACATTTCATTCAGTTCGTTCACGTTCCCCGCCCTTGAATGGGATCTGAGCTCGGTTCCTCCGGTGAATAGCGCTTTCTTTATCCTTCTTTGCTCACGAGCCCCCCCCCCCCCACCGGCCCTCGTGCCGACGCACGTTGAAGTAGGCTTTATCTCTCGTCTATCTTGTCGCAAATGTTGTTTGTTGGCGCGATGCGATGTCTTTAAAAGGGAAGGGGAGGCAGAGGGAGGGAGACAGACTGCCAAGCTTTAAAGCATTTACAAACACGTGTGGGTTAGAATGCTGTTAGTGGGCTTAGCTTTGTTATTGGTCTCTGGCGAAAGTTGTTTAGAATCGAGTCATGAAAATGGCCATTTCACAGCTTATTAGCGTAAAGCCATTTCACATTTTTTTCCTGCCTTTGAAGAGAACTTTCCTCCAAGCCTGCCTAAAGCTAGATTGTTGTGACGTCGTTTTGCGAACAGCAGATGGGACATCATCGTGTATGCCGGGCGGCCACCGTACATTATCCTGGAAGCGGCGATAACATGTGTGCTGCCTCATCCAACTAATTGTTAACAGTCAAGGAGACGGGCGGCACTTGAGTGGAGATGGCATAAGATGGAATGCGGGCGAGAGGGAGAGAGAAGGAAGAGGAGGAAACCGCCGACAGGTGCGGTGGAAAGGGCGAGGAAGGAAGGGCACGGCCAGATCCCTGGTTAGCGGCTCCAGGCGTCACTGTGCTCGAGTGTTGACCTCACTCGGATGCGAAATGTCCCCTCGGGTCACTGCCACACTTTGCCGCAAGGGAAATGTGAATAGTCAAGAGTCGCGCCGACAGCTGTGTGAAGGTAGCTGCACAGCTGGTGTGGAAGAAGCAGCGATGGGATGGGTGACCCGCGTTGCGTCACTAACGTACATTATCTCTTTTCTGTGTTCGACCGGCGACTGGGGTCCCTCTTCCGGCCGTTGCCTTCCGGACATTAGGATTTCACTTTCCACGCGTGATCTCTAAGTTGGTGGGAATCTGCTTGAAAACAGCGCTAGAGGGGCGAGCCAGGGCGTGAACCAGAGCGATCGGGAGGACTGGTGTGTGGGGGCGTGGCGCGGCGCGGCGGCAAACAGATAAGGGGTGTCGCAGGTGTGGGAGGGAGTGTCTGTGTTGCCAGGCGAGGGTGTCGCTCAGCCAGCCTCACATCCACACCGTCTGCTGTCACTCCCCCAACCCCACCCCAACCCCCACCCCGCCCATAGCTCGATCTGTCACCACCTGGCACCGCTCTCGCCCCCTCCTTTTTCCTCCGGACGAAAGTGCGAGTGTGCTCCTCGGGTGGCTCGTCTCTGCAAACGTTGCGAGTTGTTCTGAGGAGGTCCTTCCGCTCCTTGGTGGAACGGCATGCATATTTAGCTTACTTCCAGATTTTCCAGAGATTTTCCCAGTTTGCGAGCGCGCTGGCCGCTGCTGTGTCGCTTGTTGTGTGCGGCCGCGCGGTTGCTTTATGGCCGTGTTGTGTGCGGCGGCCATATAGTGGTGGGCACGTGGCAGGGATTGCAAAGTGCGGTTGTGATGTATGATAATGTGCTTATGTGACAGTGCTGATATTCAACGTTTATGTATGAGACTGCCGTAGCTGTAAGTTAGGGGACAGCAGACTAAAGTTGCAATTGTTGTAGTGAAGCGTACTGCGAGAGAGGCGTGTGTTCGTGTGTTGGGTCGCAGCGTAATGATTTTTTTTCTTGGGCGTCGCGGGCGTAACATCAGACAAAGAAAACAAATGAATCCCGAGTGCGACCACAGGGAGGCTGAGAGGGTGGGAGGCAGACCCGGCCTTCTCCTCCACGATAATGATGGACAACCTGTCGTGTTGATGGCGCGACAGGAGGCGTCACGGAGACCCGCCGAAGGACGAAGGATTTTTCCCCTCGTGTTTTCCCCTTGTGCCTTATCAGGCTGGTTAGAAAGGAAAACAAATGCTAAGTAGCTCGTACACAAGCCCTGTTTGCATAGAAATCACCCCCGACCCGTTCGTTCGAAATGATGATGACGGTCGCTAGCGGAGTGGCCCTATTTTCTCTCCAAATATCCTAATGCTTATATAATGCCAGCGAGTGGAGTCGGGTCGCGCGGCGGACACGGAAGGAGATCAGGCGAGGCGTGTGGACATGGGCCGAGGCAGACGTGGCAGGCAGTGCGAGGCAGGAGGATGTGGTGTGATGTGGCGAGGGAGGGAGGGACGTGGCGCGCCGTCAGCGTTGGGTCGCCATTTTCTGTCTCTTTCTGTCATAATGTATGCAGATGTATTCATGGAGGATGTTATCTGTACATCAAATTAACGTGATATTACTAAATTATGAAACTAGGCTTTAGATATTAAAATGTTGATAATGGGAAACGGTGGTACTGCGTGCATTGTTGTTTTTTTTCTCTCCATAACATGTAGACATTTGAATTAAAATTAATATTAAACTATACCGAGAGTAATGGTCTTTAACATGGTAAAAAAAATTACGAAATGTGTGGCGTATAAGTTACAGAAGATAAAATGATGGTGTGATTGTTTTGTACCTTTTTTTGTGGGGGTATTCCAAG
The DNA here is from genome assembly GCF_003789085.1 of Penaeus vannamei. Classification (NCBI taxonomy): domain Eukaryota; kingdom Metazoa; phylum Arthropoda; class Malacostraca; order Decapoda; family Penaeidae; genus Penaeus; species Penaeus vannamei. The sequence continues at coordinate 386,817 of NW_020872711.1, read as the reverse complement.
ATGAATTGATACGGAAGCACAATAGAACCGTATACAATGCCGAGCAGAACACAAGCTGAATGTTTTAGATCTAATGAAAGGCGAAAATGCGACTGCGAACACGACTTGAATTGGACTAGTATGAGGCAGCCTCGCAATCAGAGGCGACATGATTGCACCGTGTAATTTCTTGGCGAGCAACGAACAAAGCAGGCTTGTGCTCCAACGCCCTGTTTTTGTCATTCGTGTACCAAAACTACCAGTAACAAAAATGGCCCCGGCTTTATCGGTACTAGATTTGTTAAAATAACACCAGTAGACAACGCTGACACGGCTGTCAGTTAACCTGATAGCAGTCCGTCAGAGATCACGGCCTGACAGCGGATATGGCAGCGACACAACCGCGCTTGAGTGGCACAGAAAAGTCACATTAAAGTTTACCTTGCGGAAGCCTCGTCACAGCCTGCGGCCGACTTAGTATTGAAAGCAAGTTTTCTTCAGTTGTAGGAATTCTTCGGTGGCGGTGGGGCTATTTGCTATTCAAAGGCGCCGAAGAAGTGCAAACGACTGCTTGAAGTTTGCGAGCTGGTGAAGCGGTCGTAAATTGAGCAAGAAAGGCCTGGGCGCGTGTTTGTAGACTCAGAGTGAACCGAAATCTTTCATTGCCGCCTGCAGGCAGACATGACCCTCCGGCGTCGGGGCGAGGAGGCGAGTCGCGCGGTAGCCGAGTGTCGGGTGGATCGCTGTGTTACTTGCAACCCGAGAGCCGTGGTAGGTGGCCGCCGTGAGTGCCCGCGTGTGGCTCGACTTGGTGCTCGTGTTTCGCTCTGAGTTTTGTTTGTGAGCGGAGAACTGGACGAGCGATCGCGAGCGAGTCCAGAAGATGTTTGTGTTTGCGCGCCGTGTTGTCCTTCCGCGCGCCGAGTTCAGCTAATATTTGCAGCAGCATTTCCATTCCTAGTTAAATTTTAGGTGTGTTTGATTTGCTCTTTTGTTCCCCGGCTTCGGCGACGAGTTGTGATTAACACTGTGTTTTTTTTTCGTTGCAGCCATGCCAGCCAGACGTCGTCATGGCTGCCGCCTCTGGAGAACTGGGACGCGGGCGGCCAGGCGCTCCCGTACGGCTGGGAGGCCGCCACGGACAAGGAGGGGAAGCCCTACTTTATAAAGTAAGTTCCTTCTGTTCTTCCTTTCGCATTTGCTTTTGTACAATAGGCCGTACTCACTCTCGCTCTCTCTCTCAGCGCTGCAGGGAATTGGGATAGTGAAAGGGTTCATTGGCATTTCCAGGGCGAGGAACCGAAATTTGGTCTCACAAGCCTTTCCTTCCGACGCTGCGAACTGATATATTTCACATCCGGGAAATCATTTCGAGGCGATTCCCTTCTCGATCTGAATATTCAGCGGCGTGTTAAACATGTAAGCATAATGGTTGTACCAGGAACTGATGTATGTAATGCATGTAATTAGGAACATATAATGTGTGTGTGTGTGTGTGTGTGTGTGTGTGTGTGTGTGTGTGTGTGTGTGTGTGTGTGTGTGTGTGTGTGTGTGTGTACATAGATATACATATACATGCATGCATGTATATATACATATACTTACACATACACATACACATACATATACAATACATACACATACATATACATATACATATACATACACATACACATACGTACATACATATACATACGCATACACATACATATACACATACATAAAATACACCACACATTCATATACATACATATACTTACATACGTATACATACATATACATACGCATACACATACACATACATAAAATACATACACACACCACACCATATATATATATAATATATATATATATATTATATATATATATAATATATATATATTATACATATATATTATACATATATTATTATTATGTATTTATGTATTTATGTATGGTATAATTATATGTGTGTGTGTATTTGTGTGTTTGTGTTTATATATATTATATATATATATATATATATATATATATATATATTATATATATATATATATATATATATATATATATATATTATATATATATGTATTATATGTATACAACACACACATAAACAGATACGTTACTATAAGCGCCTGGTCAAGTTCGTGTTTCGCGTTGAGTGGCGTCGCTTGTCGGGGCAGACAGAGGCAGGACTGTGGTGGCTCCGCAGGTCCGAGCCCGTGGGTGGCAGGAAGCCTCCGGGCAGCGCCTCGAACCCGGCCGAGAGAGAGAGACGCGTGGCCCGAGCTGGTGCTTCCAAGGTCTATATAAGTACTTATATAGACCTTGGGCTTCCCCCCTCGGGCTGCGACCCTCCGCTCCGCTCGCGATTCCCTCGCGGTGCGCGGAGGGTTGGAGAGGAAGAGAGGGGAGAGGGGAAGAGGGAGAGGAGATGGGAGGGGAGGGAGAGGGAGGGAGAGGGGGAGAGGGAGGGAGAGGGAGAGGGAGAGGGAGAGGGGAGGGAGGGAGGGAGAGGGAGAAGGGAGAGGGAGAGGGAGAGGGAAGGGAGCGGGAGCGGGAGCGGAGGCGGGGAGCGGGGAGCGGGAGCGGGAGCGCGGGAGCGGGAGAGGAGCGGGAGAGGGAGAGGGAGAGGGAGAGAGAGAGAGAGAGAGAGAGAGAGGGTAGAGAGGGAGAGGGAGAGGAGAGAGAGGAGAGGAGAGGGGAAGGAGAGAGGGAGAGGGAGGAGGAGGGAGAGGGGAAGGGAGGAGAGGGAGAGGAGAGAGAGAGAGAGAGGGAGAGAGAGAGAGAGAGAGAGAGAGAGAGAGAGAGAGAGAGAGAGAGAGAGAGAGAGAGAGGGAGAGAGGGAGAGAGTAGGAGAGAGGGAGGGAGGGAGGGAGGGAGGGAGAGAGGAAGGGAGAGAGAGAGAGAAGAGAGAGAGAGAGAGAGAGAGAGAGAGAGAGAGAGAGAGAGAGAGAGAGAGAGAGAGACAGACAGAGAGAGACAGAGAAAGGGGAAGAGAGCGAACGAATAAGCGTGAGGGGTTTGCTGGCCGTGTAATTCCGTGGTACTTGCATCGCTTCCTGCCGTCGTCCGAGGCAGACGGCGGCGCTGCGGATCCCGTGGGTCGTGCGCTTCCGCCCTCGCGCGCCCCGCGTTTGCCGATGGTTAATTAACTGCCTCCGTGTCCTCCGCCTCTAATTATCCTTTCTCGCTGATGCTCTTCGGCGATCTCCTTTCCTTGGGCCGGATCTTCTCGTCTCGGGTTTGTTCGTACTCTTTGCCTTTTCGGTTCGCTCTGTGCCTCCGTTTCTGCTTCTCTGTCTCTTTTATCTCCCCGTCTCTCCCTCTGCTCTTTTAGCTCCCTGTCTCTCCCCCCCTCCTCTCTTCTCTCTCTCTCCTCTCTCTCTCTCTCTGTCTCTCTCTCTCTCTCTCTCTCTCCTCTCTCTCTCTCTCTCTCTCTCTCTCTCTCTCTCTCTCTCTCTCTCTCTCTGTCTCTCTCTCTCTCTCTCTCTCTCTCATCTCTCTCTCTCTCTACTCTCTCTCATTCTCTCTCTCTCTCTCTCTCTCTCTCTCTCTCTTCTCTCTCTCTCTCTCTCATTCTCTCTCTCTTCTCTCTTCTCTCTCTCTCTCTCTCTCTACTCTCTCTCTCTCTTTCTCTCTCTCTCTCTCTCTATCTCTCTCCTCTCTCTCTCTCTCTCTCTCATCTCGTCTCTCTCCTCTTCTCTCTCTCTCTCTCTCTCTCTCTCTCTCTCTCTCTCTCTGTCTCTCTCTACTCTCTCTCTCTCTCCTCTCTCTCTCCTCTCTCTCTCTCTCTCTCTCTCTCTCTCTCTCTCTCTCCCTCTCTCTCTCTCTCTCTCTCTCTCTCTCTCTCTCTCTCTCTCTCTCTCTCTCTCTCTCTCTCTCTCTCTCTCTCTCTCTCTCTCCTCTCTCTCTCTCGAACTCCGAAGAGCGGCCGAAGGGCGTCTGTACTCGCGCGGAAAAAAACCGGGCGATGCGAGAAAAAAAAAACAAAAAAACAGAAATATGACTTGAATAATAATATTTACGATTGATTGTTATAGCTATCATCATCACTGATATACTACACATTTTATGTTTAAAATTTATTTATTAATATATATTTATATACTATATATATATATATATTTATTATTTTATGTTTGTTATTTTTATTATTTTCTTGTCAGTATGTTCATCATGATATTTTTTTTTGTTATTTTATGTTTGTATTTTTATTATTTTCTCGTCAGTATGTTTTAATTATTCGCGCCAAGTAAACTCCCTCGCGTTGAATTTCGGTTGTCAGCGCTTGCATTAGCGTTCACGTCCTGTCACTCTGTAAATTACTCGTTTAAGTATTGTGCGGGGAATTGTCCTTTGAATTACGTAACCGTTTGATTGCCACGTCCGCTCGCCAGGTTTAAATGTGTATTACAGTTACATAATTAGCGGAGATATATTTAGTGTTTTTCATTGCGAAGTATTTTTCTTTTCGCGGAAGCTGTATTTATTTCCGTGCGCGAAATATTTATTGCATGCGAATTGGCGCGCGTGTTGTGAGGCGGGGGTTCGCTGCCTGCCATTATCCCGGTGTGGGAATCATATGATAATTTTTTTTCGAATGTCGGAAAAGAAGCTAATTGGTGAGGCGGCCGAGCGCTCCCGCCGCTTCCGCGAAATCTTTGCGAGGCGCCCCCCCCCCACACACACACCGCTCTCTGAAATATGATACGAGTGTGATTAAGTCCGCTGTGCGAAGAATTAATTGCGTGGTTCGTAAAATGGCAGAGCGCATTTAATTCCCGACTCTGTAAGTAACGTGGACTAATTTCTGGAAAGCAGTTGCGATGGAACTCCTGCTACTGGCTGTCACGTTGATAGTATCGGCGCTGATTTTATTGTAGAGCAGACACACAGACACGACACACACACACACACACACACACACCACACACACACACACACACACACACACACACACACACACACACACACACACACACACACACACACACACACAAAAAAAAAAAAAGAGAAAAAGATGAACGCGTGCGGCTTTATCATAAATGGTGTGTAATAAGATACAACATCCCTTTGCGAAAGAATTTAAAAGATCGTGCGGTTGGCGTGTGCGGGTTTTTGATATATGTGACGTGATCCGGGCGCCCGTTCTCTCTCCCGATGTACGCTGGCCGCTGCGGTAAGGCGATACGGAAACAGATCCGTTGGGAGGGTTTTGCTTTTTGAGGAGCAATGCGTAGCCACGTAGCATTAGAGAGAGAGTGACTGCTGACCCGTTTCCTCGCTCGGGAAAGTGGGTAGTTTCCTCACTCTCTGATCCTCCAAAGAGCAACAGTCCTTTGTTCTCCCGTTGTTTTGCTCCCGTGGCTTTGTTCCGTTTGTTTCCAGGGAGCAGCGAGCCTTTTAAATGCGTCCCCATCCGAAAGAAGACAAATTGGATACAACTCCTCACAAATAAACGGAGAATAATACTTGCACGCAGCCTTTTTCTTTGGCGGAGAAGAAAAAAGAGAAATCTGATCCCGGCGAGGGTCCTAAGTCTCTTTGTTTATTTATTTTTTTTCTTCCGAGGCGATCCAGAAGCTTGTTTTATTATCCACTTCAGTCTGTGTTGGCGAGACCCGTATGTAATGGAGAGTCATGGCGTTGGTATTGCCTTTGATATGTTTGTTATTATTATATCTTCATGACGATTATCATCATTCTCGTAACTTTCCCAGCAGAGCGTAGAGCCCAGCCTCGGCCGGGCATTTCAAGGAGAGTAGATGTTCCGCCGCAGCTTCGAGAGACGAGAGCAAATTGTGAATTCACAATGAGTCGAAGATTACGTTCGATCATCCCGACTTTGAAGCTAGTGTTTACTCGGACGGACGGTCGAGCGGTTGCCTCGGACGGTCGAGCTGCTCCACTTCGGATTGTGTGGGTTCGAGCCGACCGACGGCGCCGACAGCATTTCCGTGCCGGGGAACTGATCGTTGGGCGATATTGACAAGCCATTATGAGTAATTTAGGTCGATAGCCTCTCCGAGCTGTTGCTTCGAAGGCGGTGAAGCAAGGGCGAAGGAGAAGGAGGAGAAGAGCGGTGGCGGAAAAGTGCGAGGTAACGAGGTTGTTGAGCGGAACGAGGTCTGTTGTCTCTCCGCCGTTAAGAAGTTCGTGGATCACTGAAACAAATTTGAGCGAGCCATTCTCAAGAGCCGTTCCCATGTTGGGGGAGGATATATTATTCACAAGAAGTAGAGATGTTGTATTTGTCTAACAAATTGGCACTTCAGAAGTTTTGTGTATTGTGAATTAGTGTTTGAACCTACGCCTTCCGGGGAGGAGGGAGAGAAGTGAAGGGAGAGGCATGGGTTGGAGGGACTGTACTTAGTGTGTCGTGATGTGTGTGGTGTGTGTGTGTGTCATATATACATACACGTGTGTTGTGTGTGTGTGTGTGTGTCGTGTGTGTGTGTAATATATACATACACGTGTGTGTGTGTGTTGTGTTCGTGTGTTTCATATATACATTGTGACATAATACGTGTGTGTGTGTGTGTGTTCATATATACATACACGTGTGTGTGTGTGTGGTGTTGTGTTCATAATATACATACACGTGTGTGTGTGTGTGTTCATATATACATACACGTGTGTGTGTGTGTGTGTGTGTACACATGTGCGCGTGAGTGTTTATAGACAGTCGTCGATACAGTCTCCGTTTCCCTTCCTTTTCTTGCCGCGGGTTAGGGTTGGTCACAGCAGCCCGGGCGCCCTTCTTGCGCCAGTTTATTTTTCTTTGTAAAATCATAAAAAGGTCAGACCTCCCCGAGGAATGGCTTTTATCATTTGCTTCCTCTTCCCTGTTATCGCTGTTTGTTATTCCTTCGGCGCTTTCCTCGTCGCTGGTGTTTCCGCGCGGTTTCCGTTTTTGCCGACGGGATTTCATTTCATGGCGCGAAATATTGCCTTACCGAGAGTTAGAGAGAGGGAGAGAGGGATGGAGGGAAAGGAGAAGAGAGGGAAGAGACCCGGAAAAAAGTGAGGAGAGAGGGAAAAAGAGGGGGAGGGAGAGATAGAGAGAAGAAGAGAGAAGAGAAGAAGAGAGAGAGAGAATGAGATGAGAGAGAGAGAGAGACGAAGAGCAGAGAGAAGATTGAGGGAGGCAAGAGAGTAAAAGAGAGAAAAAGGAGGAGAGAGGAGCTGGAGAGAAAAGAAAGTGGAGAGGGAAAGGCGACGACAGAAGAGGTGGGGATGAGAGGCGAAGAAGATGTGGGGGAGAGAGGGAGAAAACAGGGGTTAGAGTGCGGAGAAAGGGGGGGAGGGAGAAGAAAAGAGGAATGGAGAGGTGAGGGAGGGAAGGGACGGAACGAGTAGAGAAGAGGAAGAGAGGGAGGGAGGGAGGACGGAGAAAGGAGAGAGAGGACCAGGGACGGACGGAGAGAGAGAAAAGTGGAGGGAAGGACGGAAAGAGAGAGAAAGAGACAGGGAGGGAACGGAGAGAGACGAGAAAGAGAGGGAGGGACGAGAGAGACGAGAAAGAGAGGGAAGGACGCGAGAATTAGAGATGAGAGAGAGACGAGGTGAGGGAGGGACAGAGAAGACAGAGAAGAGAGAGGAGAGGGACGCGAGAGGAGAAAGAGGGAGGGACCGGGACGCGATGGAGAGAGAGAAAGGAGGAGGGGACGGAGAGAGAAGAGAAAGTGGAGGGAAGTGACGGAGAGAGAGAGAGACGGAGGAGGGTAGGTAGACAGGACGAGACACGAGACGGGAGGGACGGAGAGGGAACATGAGAGGAAGGGAAAGGGAGGGAGAGAGAGAGGGAAGGGAGGGAGGGAGACGAGAGAGGAAGGGAGGGAGGGAGAAGAGAGAGGAAGGGAGGGAGGAAGAGAGAGAGGAAGGGAGGGAGGGAGGAGGGAGAGAAGAGGGAGGGAGAGAGAGAAAGGGAGGTAGGAGGGAGAGAGAGAGAAGGGAGGGAGGGAGAGAGAGAGGAAGGGGAGGGAGGGAGAGAGAGAGAAGGGAAGGAGGAAGAAGAGAGAGAGGAAGGGAGGCAGGAGGAGACGAGAGAGGAAGGAGGGAGCGAGAGATGAGAGGAAGGGAACGGGAGGCAAGAGAGAGAAGCGGAGATGTAGAGAGGAAGGGAGGGGGACGAAAGAAAGAGAGAAGGGTGGAACCGGAGGGGGAGAGAGAGAGGAAGGGCACAGGGAGAGAGGAGAAAGAGAGGAAGGGAGGAGAGAGAGATGAGTCGAAGAGAAGGGAGGGAGAGAGAGAGAAGGAAGAGAGAGAGAGAGAGAGGAAGGGAGGCGAGAGAGAGAGGAAGGGAGGGAGAGGGAGAGGGAAGGGAGGAGGAAAGAGGAGGGAAGGAGGGAAGAGGGAAGGGAGGGAGGGAGGGAAGAGAGAGAGAGAGGAGGAGAGAGAGAGAGAGAGAGAGAGAGAGAGAGAGAGGAGGGAGGGAGGGAGAGGGAGGGAGGAGAGGGAGAGAGAGGGAGGGAGACAAGAGAGAGAGAGGAGGGGACGGAAGGGGAGAGAATGAAGGAGGACGGAGGGGAGAGAGAGGAAGGGAGTGGAGGAGAGAGGAGGAAGAGGGACGGAGGAAGAGAGAGGGAGGGAGGGACGGAGGGAGAGAGAGGAAGGGGAGAGGAGGAGGAGGAAGAGGAAGGGAGGGACGGAGGGGACAGAGAGAGGGAAGGGAGGGAGAAGAGAGAAGGAAGGCGAGAGGAGGAAGAAGGAGACGAGAAGAGGAGAAGAGAGAGAGAGACCGAGAGAGGAGAGAGAGAGAGAGGGAAAGACGAGAGGGAGAGGAGGAGAGAGAGCAGAGAGGAGGAGAGAGAGAGAGAGGAGGAAGGGGAGAGAGAGAGGAGAAGGAGAGAGAGAGGAGAGGAGAGGAGGGAAGGGAGAGAGAGAGAGAGGGGGAAGAGAGAGGAGAGAGGGGGGGGCGAGAAGAGAGGGAGAAGAGAGGGGAGGGGAGGAGGAGAGAAGAGGGGGGGGAGGAGAGAGAGAGGGGAGAGGGAGGAGAGAGAGAGGAGGGAGGGAGAGAGAGAAGGGGGAAAGGGAGAGAGAGAGGAGAGAAGAAGAGAGAGAGAGAGAGAGAGAAGAGAGAGAGAGAGAGAGAGAGAGAGAGAGAGAGAGAGAGAGATGAGAAGAGAGAGAGAGATTTTCGCTTATAGAGTGTAGAGATACAATTATAGATTACAATGCTCTATATACATACACTCCAACTCAATTACCTTTAGTATTTATGTTTATGTACTTGTTAATGGATTCGGATTTATTGCGAATGGCAGTCGCGAGTAATGAAATCGCCTATTCGATATGATTGAATGAGCAACATAAAACAGATATTTATCCCAATGATAATTTATTTTCATACGCCGGTCGTTCTCCCGTCGGTTGCCCTCGGCCCACTCGGCCCAGCCGGGAAGGCTTCGACGGACGATAATAAACCGATGTTACCCATGTGTGGCGCATTTATCAGCTGTTGCATTGCGCGTATTCATCAGCTGTTCTCGGCGCTGCCCCTGCGCGTCCCTTTCCTCTCGCTTGACTCCTGTTTCCTTCGTTGCAGCCACCTGAACAAGACCACGACGTACGAGGACCCCCGCAAGGACTACCAGGACGAGCCCCCGCAGCCCCGCCAGATAGATCTCATCCGGGATCCTGAGATGGGCTTTGGCTTCGTCGCCGGCTCGGAGAAGCCTGTTATTGTTAGGTAAGTGAATTCCTGCGCTTTCGGACGCGTTGGTTTGTTGTGACATTTTCCTCTCGCTGGTTTCTCCGGCGGTGTCGCTGGGGTGCGTTAACATTTTTGTTTTATTTCGCGTTGTCTTTTGTGTTTAGGTACGATGTTTTGATAAGTTTGCTGGGGAAACTTGGCATGATTTTTGTATTTGAGGACGAGCGTGTGGGCCAGAATGTAGGCCAGAGCTACGTCATAATTTCTCGGCCTCCCTCGCCACCCACACGTCCACGCTCAGCATGAATGTTTAATTGTTCTCAGCCCCACGAGAACCGTTGTGTTAATTCACCCGGATTGGAAGAACGCATCTCGTTTTTAGTGCGACTCGGAGAATAACGCAGAGCCTGAGCAGGGCGTGCATGGCGAGCAAGGAATGGCGGGAGGTGCAGCTTGTGGAGGCGGCGGGAGCGAGGCGGGGAGTGCACGAGGCCCTCGGGAGTGCGGGCTGAGTGGCCGGCCTCGCGAGGGTCGTGCGCGAGTGACGGATGGCGTGGGATGTGCACCAGCATTTTTACGCGTCCTCGAGAAGTGCAACGAGAGTCTGTCCTTGCCGTCGGGACCAACCCCAGGCCGCCTCAGGAGCACTGCAGTGGCGTGCCCTGTCGTTCCCCGCCCTGCGCCAGACCCGGCCCCTCTCGCCTGGTGGCGGAGGAGCCCGTGCCAGCTCCCCTAAGGTGTCACAGGTCTTACCCTCAAGGCGTTTCACACGTCCGGCTAAGGTGATTCAGTCCTACCTGAGCTCTCCCAAGGGAGCCGTCCCTGTTTTTACCTCTTTTTCTCCCGCCGGAGAAGCCAGCTCCTCCCTCACGGTTGCCTCGGCTCCCCAGGTCGTCTCTGTTGATCTCTTTCCGCTTTGTCTCGCGCAGCGGTGGCGATATTTGACCCCAGCGACCCCTGTGTCTTAGCTAGCGCAGGGTTGCGCGGCGTCGACGCGGCCATGTAGGTCGAGTCGTAAATCTCGGTAGCAATGCCGGGTAAACAAGGCACGAAAGGCAAAGCCGCGGTGCAGGACATTCCGGTATCCGAAGCCGTGCAGCGTCCAGGGTCCAGTATTCCCTTATTTTGAGACTACCTTCACTGACACGGTAATGAAAGTATCCATAGACTCTTCTCGTTAAATCCTGTCTGTCCTGTTGTCCGTCACTCGTTTATAATGGAGGCGTGACGATCCTATTCTGTAGCGATTCAAAATGCACAATTTATTATATTCAGGCCCCAGAGGAGTCCGAGTCACGGCACAATCCTCACTGAACGACGACGACAGTAGCGCAGGATATATGGTTTTATAGAGCGGAGTGAAAAAAAAAAAAAAACACACACAACACACACACCACACACACACACACACACACACACACACACACACACACACACACACACACACCACACACACACACACACACAACACACACACACACACACACACACAACGAGAAATATTACACCTCGCGGTCTGCCTCTCGTGTCGGGCGCCATAACTCATTTCGAGAGCCGCCCGATCTTAGGCGCAGGCTCTCTTCCGGGGCCTTTCCTCCAGACTGGCTTCTCATTTCCTTACGCTCCCCCTCGTAGCCCCTTGCGGTCCCTCGTGGCCTGGTCTTTGAGAAATAGCCCCGGCCTACTTGACTAGAGGAGCGACCTGAGCAGCACCTTGCCCGACGTTCCTTTAAAGATCTGTCCCGACTCGCTCTCTTGGGATTGAACACGAAGTACACTTTCCCGGGTCAGTTTGTATTGGAAATCTCCCTGACCTTGCATGGGCGTGTGCAGTCCGTGTTATTGGAATTTCCGACTTTGTTTCGCAATTGTCATATTTCTGGCAGGTCCTCCGTCCCCCTTTCGCTCTCTTTCGTTGTCCTGCTTGGCCTTCGCAGTGGCTCTCCTTTCTGCTTCCGTTATGCTTCGTCCATCCCGATTGTCCTAGTTTGGCTACCCATTTTCCCATTCCTCGTCTGTGTCATATTTATTTTCTAATCCTTTGCTTCTTTATGAGTCCTCTCGTAGTCGTGTTTCATTCTCTCTTTCTTCTTTTACTTGCTCATTCTATTCCTTCTCCACCAATTTGTCCCTCTCCTACTTCCTTTTCTTGCTCCGTTTACTTTCCTTCCCCACCCTCCTCTGTCTCTCTCCTTCTTCCATTTTCCGTGCGTCGTATTTCACTCATTAATTTCATTTAGACTTTTTTCTCTGTGATATTGCTGCCCGATTCTTTCTCGTCCTTTAACTTCATTTGTCTTGATTACTGCAGTTTTCTTCTGCTTCTCCATCTTAATTTGAGTCTGTTTCTTCCTTCCCCTCCAGTTTTCTTCCTGATCCTTCCTGCGACTTATTCATGCCTGGTCCTTCCGTAGCCACGCCCCCAAGTGTGAGCTCGAGGACCAGCGCCTGCTTGAGCGTCACATCACGACGCGGGTATCACGTATCGGAGGGCAATGGCGCACGTTATGGTTTTTATCCTTGCATCCTTCTGGCTCCTTCCCCTCTCCTTCCTCCTCCTCCTCCTTTTCTGTCTTCTTTCAGGGCCGTGTCTTCTCTCCTCTCTGTCCCCCTCCCTCCTTCCCTCCGTCCTCCTCCAAGACCCTTTCTGTTCTCTGCTTCCCCCTCTTCCTTGGTCCTCCTCCTTCTTCCGTGGTGCTCTTCCCTCCTCCACTCCGTCCCCTCGCCTCCCCTCTTCACGGCCTCTTACATGGCTGCTCTTTTAACCCTCGCGGTGCATTTTCCGCTGTTATTTTCTTTATTAGTTCGCGCTCTTTTCTCCATCGCTTTCCTTAACTTTCAATCTTCGAGTGTCAGGTTTTTGTTTGTTCATTTATTGTATGTAATTCCTATGGTTCTCGCGTTGATGTTGTTTTTGTTAACTTTGAGGATTTTAGTTGCGTGATGCTGTGCCAGGCGTGGTCTATTAATCTCTGATGTTTATTCATATATTCTATTGGCTTTTTGTCTTGCGTTGGCACGGCTCCTCACGCTCTCTTCTTTTCAAGTCCTCAAAAGTAAAGCTCCTGGTTCTTGAACTGCGACGCCCGAGCTCAGGTGGCTTCCTTGCGCCCCAGTGTTGCCCGCGCTTCCCCCTGTCTCTTTCCGCGCTTCTTTCCAAAATAATTCGGATCCTTGCGGCGGCATTCACCCCCCCCCCCCCCCCCCCACACACACGCCGCCTCCGACCCGCCAATGTCGCCGTTGATTGCAGTTTCTTCGCCTTGTCTCCCCCCTCCCCCTCCCCCTCCCCCTCGGCGCACGCTCTCCCTCCCTGTCGACCCCCCCCGGCCCCTCCAATTTGGCATGGACGGCAGCCTTTGTACACTGCTCCCACAGGGGCGGCGGCCGCTTTTGGCAGGAGGAGAACGGGGCTGGGTTTTCATTAAGGTTATTTTCCTCTCTCCTCTGCTTCTTGGAGTTTGCATACCGCGCGCCGCTCCCTGGCTCGTTCCCCGCCATCATCTTCATTCCAAATGGCGGCGGAAACACGAGCGAGGTGCAAACGAGCCCTCAAAGCGCGTCCGTCAGGAACTCCCGCCGCTTTACAGCTCGGGAGTCCCGCGGGCGGCCGGGAATGCGAGAGAATGTTGCCGTCGCGGCTCCTCCCCGGTGGCGCTCGGGACGTAACTTGCTTTGTGTGCGTCTCCGGTGGGAATCTTTTTGCATTTCCTGTCTCTTACGAATTATTGGTAAATATATTTTTTGTGTGATCATTTTTACTCGGAAGATTTAAACGCCTGCTGTTCGTTTGTCCGTGGACGTGGAGGGCCATCTGCATGTGACGTCATCACCAGACCGCCCTTCCCTTCCTCCCGTTTTCGCCTCCCTTCTATTCTCAGAAACGACACGATCTTGCGTTCGAGGGACATGTTGCTATAGAGATCCTATTGATCTCTGCTCCACGGATATGTATTCGGCCAGGTTTCGATTGATGCGTTTGCGCCAGGCGGAAGCAGGGTCCCTCCGGCGGTGGGGGTTTTGCCCGCACCGCATGGGGAGGAAACACTTGCCCAAGTACCCTCCGCTGGGCTTGTATTCCTTGGGAGGGGAGCGAGGGCGGCGCTTCCCTCCCCGCAGGGAAAAAAAAGACTCCCCGGGGAATACCCTCGGCGCGCGCCACAAAAATATTCACAGCCAGATTCAGGAGCGAAAAGCAAATCGAATATTTTTATCCGGAGTATAAGGAAGCGGAAAGTTGCGAACCTTAAATGATATTTGTCGATCTGGGAGAAAATAAACTTGTGCGTCGCTGGAAAGGTCAGGAAGGGATATTACAGGCAACCGAAATATAAGAACGAGTAAAGTCGGAATCACGAAAGTTAGAAAATGAAAATTGATTTCCTAAAGGAAAGTTTATGGCCATTGGCGCAGATGTGCCGTTGGAAGGAGGAGGCGCGGGCTCGCTTTTCCTTCTTCTTCCTGTCTTTCGGTTTTCCCTTTTTTATCTCCCTATGCTACTTTCCGCCACCTCCTCTTCTTGTTCGTTCCCCTTTCCTCTTATCTCTCTTCTTACCACATCATCTCTTTTCTCCGTCTTCTCACATCTCGTCTACGTATTACCGCAGGATGTATTCATAAATGCTCTTGTTTCTTTCACCTGCTGTCTTGTTCTTCCTTGCTTCCTTGACCTGCTGTCCCTTCCTTGCTTCCTTGACTGCTGTCTTGTCCTTCCTTGCTTCCTTGACCTGCTGTCTTGTCCTTCCTTGCTTCCTTGACCTGCTGTCTTGTTTTTCCTTGACCTGCTGTCTTGTTCTTCCTTGACCTGCTGTCTTGTCCTTCCTTGACCTTCCTTCCTTGACCTTGCCTTGTCCTTCCTTGACCTGCTGTCTTGACCTTCTGCCTTGACCTGCTGTATACGGAGACCCCTGGAGAACGCCCACCCGCCACCTCACACACCTTGGCTTGCTTCACGCCCTCGACGCCTCCGAAAACTCTTCTTCTATTTTCGGTGCAGGAGATCCCGCCCACCTGCTTTACCTGTCTCTCTTTGCACGGCGGAAGTACTCACCTTGGAGGGCGGTACGGGTGGAGAGGAAGGGAGAGGAGGGGAAGAGGAGAAGGGGTAGAGGAGGGGGAAGGGGAGAGGAAAGAGGAAGGGGGAGGAAGGGATGGGAGGGGAAGGGGAGGGAGGAGGGGATGGAGGGGGAAGAGGAGGGATGGGAGAGGAGAGGGAGAAGCGAGAGAGGAGGAGGGGAGGAGAGAAAGGGAGTGAGTGAGAGAGAAAAAGAAAAAGAGGGAAAGGAGAGAGAGAGAAGAAGAGAGAGAGAGAGATGGAGAGAGAGAGAGGATAGGAAGAAGGGAGAGGGGAGAGAGGAGGAGAGAGAGAGAGAGAGAAGGAGAGGGGAGGGAGGGAGTGGAGAGAGAGAGAGGAGAGAGAGAATAGAGAGAGACGAAGAGAGACAGAGAGAGACAGAAGAGAGAGAGTAGAGACCAGACAGAGAGTAAAGCAAAGTAAATAGGTTTACCAAGTAAGTAAATACGGGAGGATGGGAGCTTCGCGCGAGTTGGACACAGCAAAGGACGAGCGCTGGGATGGTTAATGATTGGAGGAACACGAGTAGCGGGCTTGAAGAGGAGGGGCCGCTACTGACGGAGGACGACGACGGCAGTTAATGGTTCCTGGAACGACGAAGGGCATGAAGTGCGATGACGCCCGCTCGAGCTTGTCGCTGGGAGAGGACTGACTTCACTTCGAGGTCGCTGTGTCGGCCAAAGGATAACCGAACGCGACGTGATTTGTTTACATTTGGAATTATTGCTCTGTGTTGTGGGTTGTGGGTTGTGGGTTGTGGGTGATTAAATCGCAGAATCTGTACTGAAGGAGCCGGTGACAGGGTTTGATGGCCGAGCGCTGGAGGAAGCAGGCGAAGGGGGTAAAAGCGTGACGAGATCAACGCTAGAACACGACCAGCAATCGGGTGGGGGCGTGCGGGGAAAATATATTTCAGAGGGTGGCATCAGGTGCAAATTGACATGGAATTGAACTGCTGGCATCCCATAGGTTTACTGATATGCCATTGATAGGTTTAAACAACGCTTTGGCGGGAATGACAGGGGAATATCCACAAGAAGAGACGGAATTGAAAAGACGAAGGCGAGACGAAGCCCGAGAGAGAAGAGGCTTGTCGGCGGTGGCGTCTTCGTCAGTCTCTCGATGGGGCGGATGTCGAGGCAAGGAGGCT
>NW_020872711.1:360974-363474 GCF_003789085.1 Penaeus vannamei | reverse complement strand
GGGGGACTTCGGAAGGAGAGAGGAGGGAGCGGGAGCGGGGGGGGGAGGGGGATCAGCCTGGGGTCGAGAAGAGGTCGTAAAATCATTAAACGGAGCTCAAGCATCGGAATTAGAAGCAATTAATGGAAGGAGTGGCGTCCGGGCTCCGAGTGCAGGTGGGAGAACCTCTTCGCTGTAACAAGTGAGGGTGAAGACTGTGTGTGTGGGGGGTGGGGTGGGGATAGGGGGGAGGGGGTTCTCTATGTACGTTCTAATCCCCTGGTTTCCAATTGCGAAACGGTGCGCAGGATTCAAAACGTTAGGCAGGGAGAGAGTACATGTTTTACCTTTACAGCGGTTCGACACGGTGGATTGTATGCCATGTTGGATATTCGTTAATACGATATACACGCGATTGAATTAGACACTAATTAATTTGATTTTGCGGTGAACTAAACACTGCATCTTTATTGGAGAAATGATTTCATCGCAAAATTCTCCGTTGTGTTCCATGCGCAAGTCAGACACGCCCACGAACGATGTAAAATGATGATGTAGTCGCGCCACAAATGGGAAATCTTTTTCCTTTCGTTTTCGACACAGTGCGAAAAGAATTATCCATATCAACAGGAAAATTCGCACTGCTTTCCTTTTATATACATATTTCCGACGCGAAAAAAATGAACTTCAAAATATTTCGGATCGTATTTCTGCGTTGAATTGAAATATGTCACCGACTTCACGTGTCTGGAAAAATGGTGGCTTTATTTCTATTCTGGTTATCCCTGTTGGCATTATTCTTAAAATCGAACGCTATTGCACTATCTCCATCCTCGCCAACCCATCGTAAGCACGAAGTATCGAGATTATTAATCATTTTTTGTCCAGTGGAATTTCCATCAGCAATTGTTCCATTGGTGTTTATTGTCGATCCGCGCCGAGTCCGAGCCCAGAATAGACGCTTGTGTTGCTCGCTCGCTGCAATGATCACAGCAACACTCGCTTTTTGATCACGCTGGGGGGTCATCGCCCGTCCCTGGACAAAAGGCGATGTTTCCAATTCGCAAAGATAAACACGCCCTGTTTACAGTTCCCAGTACGCGATCTGGAAATAGCAACAGAAGGAAGGCCGTTTCATCGAGTTTATCATGCGCTGTCATGCCCGTGTATCACAGGCTTTGGAGCGAGGGGAAGGGAAGAGATCCAGTCCCCTCGCCTCCCCTCCCTTCCCTTCACCTCCCCCTTTCGTTCCCTTCGTTCCCCTCGCCTCCCCTCCCTTCCCCTCACCTCCCCTTTCGTTCCCCTCGCCTCCCCTCACCTTCCCCTTTCTTCCCTCGCCCTCCTCCCTTCCCCTCACTTCCCCCTTCCCTCGCCTTCGCCCTCGCCACTCCTCTCTTTCTCTCGCCACTTCCTCCCTTCCCCTCGCCTCCCCCTTTCGTTCCCCTCGCCACTCCTCCCCCTTCCCTTCCCCTCGCCTCCCCCTTCCCTGCCCTTCCCCATTTTTCCCCTCCCTCGGCCTCCGCCTCGATTCTCCTCGGGGCCCGCAGGAATCTCTCATTAGTCTCCCGCAAGACAGTACATTCATTTCACGGGTCGGGCCGGGTCAGCTCCGTGTGACGCGAGGAATTTCAAGCGCGACCTCCAGGAGCGTCCGAGGAGTCTCCCTGCCGGAGCGTGCCAAGGCAGGGGCGGGGGGTAGGGGTAGGGGGAAGGGAGGGCGAGGGGAGGGAAGGGTAGGGGCAGGAGTAGGGGGGGGTAGGGGAGGGAGGGGAGGGGCAGGGGAGGGGGAGGGGTAGGAGGGGGAGGGGCAGGAAGGGTAGGGGCGGAGGGGAAGGGAGGGGCGGGGCTAGGGGCGGCAGGTTAGGGGGGAAGGGGTGGGGGGGAGGGGGGAGGGGGGAGGAAAGGGGAGAATGTGTGCGTTCCGATGGCAGTGATGGTAATTGCGTTCTGCTTTGAGGCATCTCTGTAATGTTTATTTTCCCGACTATTTATGTAGTCTCCCTCTCATTCTCTCTCTCTCCTCCCCCTTCACCATCCCCCTCGCTCTCTCCTCTCTCTCTCTCTCTCTCTCTCTCTCTCTCTTCTCTCTCTCTCTCTCTCTCTCTCTCTCTCTCTCTCTCTCTCTCTCTCTCTCTCTCTCTCTCTCTCTCTCTCTCTCTCTCTCTCTCTCTCTCTATCTCTCTGCTCTCTCTCTCCTCTCTCTCTCTCTCTCTCTCTCTCCCTCTCTCTCTCCTCTCCCTCTCCCTCTCCCTCTCCCTCTCCCTCTCCTCCTCTCCTCTCCCTCTCCCTCTTCCCTCTCCCTCTCCCTCCCCCTCCCCCTCCCCCTCCCTCCTCCCTCCCTCCCTCGCATGGAATATTGTTCCCACATAGGGGGTGGCCGCTCTGAGGTCGAATCAAAGGCCTCATCGTCTTATTGATAAAGGGGGCTGCCACGTCCAGGCATAACGCCGTTGCTGTTTTTCCCTCCTTTTTATCAACATTTCTTTCGGTCAAATGAGCTTCCAGGTCGTGTGGCGAACTT
>NW_020872711.1:340974-350974 GCF_003789085.1 Penaeus vannamei | reverse complement strand
AAGGAACTGGTGCAGAACAGTGATCGTGTTGACTGTGCAGGGTTATAGCCTTGCATTTCCATGTGTGTGTTTTGTTTTGCCTTTTTTTTTTTGTGAAGGGGAAGGGAACGTAGACCAGGTGGAAGGTAAGGGAAATGGGCGTGGCTAGAGGAATGGGGGAGGGGGACCCGGAGCGGCAACATGCCAGTGCCGCTAACCGCTTGTTTATGCCGACACTATGTTGTTGTTGCTGTGCTAAGAGGAGAGGAGTGCAATACACTAGAGAGAGAGATGGAGTTAGAGGGTGAAGGGGAGGGAGGGAGAGGGAGCAAAGGGGAAAGAGGGGGGGAGGGAGAGGGAGCAAAGGGGAAAGAGGGAGGGAAGGGAGGGAGAGGAGCAAAGGGGAAAGGGGAGGGAGGGAGAGGGAGCAAAGGGAAAGAGGGAGGGAGGGGAGAGGGAGCAAAGGGAAGGGAGGAGGGAGAGGAGAGGGAGGGGAAAGGAGAGAGGAGGGAGAGGAGGAAGGGATAGGGAGAAGGAGACAGGGAGGGAGGGGGAGAAGGAGGAAGAGGGTAAGGGATGGTGGGATGGGGAGAGAGTGACAAAGGGAGAGAGAGAGGGGAGGGGGCGTAAGGAGAGGTAAGAGGTCTAAGGAAGAAACAAGAAAACGTTTTTACTCTAAACAAGCCAGCGTTGCCCCCGGCCAAATATAGCAGCGCCTTGGCGGAAGAGATTACCTTTGATCCCGTCGGAGCTGAGTTCCGTCACAGGCGCCGATCCCCCGGGCACGACGCCTCCGTACGTGCCCGGGCGCCGTGCTCCCCTCGCCGGCGCCGCGGCAGCAGACGTCGGAGGCGGCGAGGGCGCGATGAGTGACAGCTCTGAGCCTGCGATTGAAGCCGGAGCGCGGACGAAGCGCCCCTGAGAACGGCGCCTTGTACACGGGATTTATTTTGTCTGGTCTTCACGTCAGCAGCTCGGAGAGGCAGGGGAGGGGAGGGGGGGGGGTCACTCGCCCCGAGAAGCCCTGGTCGAGGTAAATTAACAGCAAGAATAGGTAAACGCGGGTCTTTGTTCGGCCACCATTACGAGTCAGAAAAGGACGGGATGAGAGTGACCGGGCGGGGAGCGTCGAGAGTCCGCGCGGCTTCGTGGCGTGTGGCGGCCATTGTGCCAGCCTCGGAGGTCACAATGCTGCCGTAAAAGCACTCGCTTCTCTCTCCTCGCCCTCTCTCCTTCTCTCCTCTTTCCTCCTTGCACTCTCCTCTTCGGCGCAGCCTCGCTCCGCGCCGTTGGTATGCCTCTTTATGGTCTCTTGTCAGTTTGTGGTTTGCAGCGTATTGATTTTTTGTTACATTTTATTTAGATAGTCACGTCCCCCCCCTCTCTCTCTCTCTCTCTCTCTCTCTCTCTCTCTCTCTCTCTCTCTCTCTCTCTCTCTCTCTCTCTCTCTCTCTCTCTCTCTCTCTCTCTCTCCTCTCTCTCTCTCCTCTCCCTCCCTCCCTCCCTCCCTCCTCTCCCTCCCTCTCCCTCAGTTTCTCCCTTTCTCCCTTCCTTTCTCCTTCCCTCCTTCCTTCTCCTCCTCCTCCCCCGCCCCCCCCCACTTTATGTACCATACCTAAGAGGCCGGAACTGCAGGAAGCCGTTTTATGTTCTAGAGTACTGTTAAAAGCACCATGGCAGTGTCTTCTTACGTCACTATGGAATTTTTTGTATGGCTGTCCTACAAACTTCTTTTTTCTGCGATTTATACAGGACCGCTTAATGAGTGACTTATATATCCCTTTCTTTGCTGGGATTTTCAGGTGTGTGTGTGTGTGGTGTGTGGTGTGGTGTGTGTGTGTGTGTGTGTGTGTGTGTGTGTGTGTGTGTGTGTGTGTGTGTGTGTGTGTGTGTGTGTGTGTGTGTGTGTGTGTGTGTGTGTGTGTGTGTGTGTGTGTGTTTGCGTGTGTGTGTGTGTGTGTGTGTGTGTGTGTGTGTGTGTGTGTGTGTTGTTGTGTGTGTGTGTGTGTGTGTGTGTGTGTGTGTGTGTGTGTGTGTGTGTGTGTGTGAATATCCCTATTTTTTTGAGGATAAGAGATGTAACTTGCTCTAAAATAAGTCATTTCATCTTGCGTTGGGTGACCGCTGACCTTTCTCGGTTTGGGGGAGTTCATGTTTGCGGTGGCTGGTGGTGGTTATAGCTCGCGCGGATATATATACGGCGAGTTCCAGAGCAATCCATAACTTACGCTTACTCTGAAAT
Source organism: Penaeus vannamei (assembly GCF_003789085.1). Lineage (NCBI taxonomy): Eukaryota > Metazoa > Arthropoda > Malacostraca > Decapoda > Penaeidae > Penaeus > Penaeus vannamei. The sequence goes on along the minus strand of NW_020872711.1, from coordinate 348,753 downwards.
TGTGGGAATTACAACTTTGCGAGTTATAGACCGATCAGTTTGGAACTTTTTGATTGTCCCTTTAAAGTATCTGTAGTGAACGTGCTAATATGTAACAGTATTTATGTTCGTGGGGAAAAAAAAATCGAATTTCACCAGCCAATTCGGGTATTTTTCCCTGTTGTAAAAATGTGTGAAAGGTACGTGTCCCATTTTTTTTACTAGTTAACGTATTACCCACGTGACCTGAAGACTAGATAGTCGAATATTTCACAAGAGAAGCTGCTACGTTGTTAGAATTTACTTTATCATGTTTTGACTCTACATAGTGTAGGTAAACTGCAACATGTTTTTCTGTTCTGTTTTTTTTTTGTCTAAACCTATGTATTTATTTTATCTTCCTCCTTTTCGTACCTAACATGAGATTTTTTTTCTTATTACATCTCCTTTGCATTGTCTTTATCTCACGATTTTTTTCGTCATTGCCAGCGTTTATTAAACTAGGTCATTTATTTACTATCAGACGCATCGCCGGAGCCTCCCACAGCCTCACCTGCGCCTTCCCATTAGCTCGACGTCCTTGTACCTTTCCCCGCCTCCTCTCCCCTTCTTATTTGTCTCCCCTTTTTATGTCTCTCCTTCACCCTCCCTCCCCTCCCCTCGGCCCCCGCATCCCCACACCCGTGCAGGAGGCGGAAGAGAGGGGGGCGTGCCGCGACTTCCTTTATGAGGGCGGAGAGAGAGAGAGAGAGAGAGAGAGAGAGAGAGAGAGAGAGAGAGAGAGAGAGAGAGAGAGAGAGAGAGAGAGAGAGAGAGAGAGAGAGAGAGAGAGAGAGAGAGAGAGACGTTCCGTCGTCTATCACAAGATGCGGCGCAGACACCCATACCGATGATATCACGTGGATGTTTGTGCAGGGTTGCAGCCAAACGATCTCGCGGCGCTGTTTGTCCGGGTGCGTGTCTCTGCGCGTCTGAGTCAATATCCGTCGGTCATTTTTGCATGGTTCTGTTTCTTTTGCATTTGTTTTTTCTTTGTGGTATCTCGGTTTTAATGCCATAGTAAAATGCGCCGTGAACTTTATATCAGAGTTGTATGCGTTGAGTGTTTGTGCGGGAGATGAAACGTCCGTCACGAGTATTTCCATTTCCTGTCGAGGAAGTTGTCTCGGTGCGGACTCTCTCTCACCTGATTTCGACACTTTTAATGTTTATTCTCTTTTCTGCATTTAACCGTTGTTTGTGTATATTTAGTTTATCTTCATACAGTAAAGGGCGTGTAAATAACCAGGTTTATATGCTCATTGGATTTATATTCGATTGTGATGACAAAAGTCCGCGTATAAAGAGAAGCTGGTTAACACTGCCCTGTCACCATAAACATCCTCCCCACCTCCCCCCCCCCCTTCCCCCTTCCCCCTTCCCCCTTCCCCCTTCCCCTCGGGTTATGGGTCGCTGAGAAGGAGCCGCGGAGGAGACGAGGGGAAGGAGGCGACGACCGGTTTGTGGGAAGGGACGGGATTACGGTTATGGTCGCGGTGACCCGGGCGAAGGTGGCGCTGGAGGGGCAACAATACGCTCCTTATGAGAGTAGATCCCGGCGTATTAGTGGGACGGGAGGTCTCGGGGGACACGTCAGGACGCTGATGACCTGGGGAGGTCGCGGGGGAAGGCGGAGTGTCTCATTTCCCTACTGCAGACGCCGCCAAGGGCCTCGCGGGGGCAGTCCGTGGGTGAAAGGATGGCACCGCGAACGAGTCTATCACAATATTGGAGGAGTTAGGCACCAAGGAGGCGGCGTAGGGCGGCGCGTAGGTCCGTTACGTGCAAAGGATTACTGTGATTCGTTATTTTGAGGCCAACCTTTTAGATAGTACTTTATTGTCAGTCCTTTATATCATTATGATAGACAATAGATAACTCTATGTATAAGAACTGAAGTATATGTTTAAGAAGGTGCATTACTATGGACCCTGGAAATGCCTATATTTTTGTGTTTATTTAAGTGGTCTTGTCTTTGTGAATGACTGAACGTGGAGTGTTGTGACTGAGGCCGAGTGTGGCAGAAGGAGGTGGGCCTCGCGCAGGTCACGAAGGGGACAGGGATATGCGCGGGGTTGAGGATTAGCATGGAATGCCACCGATGTCCCTGGTGTAGCGGCAGCTGTGCTCGGGGCATTATCCTTCTTCCTTAGGCCTGCTTGAGGGCACAGCTTCATCCCGGGCCCCGCGCGGATGTCGCTCTCCACTCTCCCTCCTCCTGCAGCGCGCATCAACGGCAAATGTTTTCTGTTCAGTGCTTTGTTGTGTTTACATTTCAACTGAGGCATGTTGAGATGTTGTGTTGACGACGTTCTCGTGTAGCGTGTGAGTGGGCAGGTGTTGGGGCAGTGTGTACGTGCGTGTGAGGGACAGAGGGAGGCAGGGAGGCAGGGAGAGAGGGTGCCGGCGAAGAGTGAGGGGAGGGAGAGCCACAGTTCCTCTCAGCGGCCCACGTGTGCCAGCCCGAGCCTAGCGTGCTCTTCCCCGCCAGTGACTCCTTGAAGTGCATCGTCTTATCAGTGCCGAACCTGCTGGCCCGCGCGGATCGTGTCTGTCTGGATACCTGTCTTTACTTCAGCGTTTTTTAAGCTGCACGCGAACGGATTGCAACACGCGCGGGCACATAGCGGACACGCGCGTTTTCGGAAAGGAAAGAAAATTAATTATCAGCATCGTCCATCTTGTGTTATCTCGATTAGATGCTCTTTACAAAAAAAAAAAAACAAAAAACAATGACACGTCCACGTGAGCTGTCGTGGAACACATGACAATCCTGTCATTTCGGTCGCTTTTTGTTTTCAAAAATTATAAGTGACGAGGGATTTTGTCATTAGTGCAATAGTTAAATCTCGACTAAGAACATGTATCGACGTACATTTTATCATAAACTGCCCATTGCTCAATAAATCATTTTGACTGAAACTTTCCCGATGAAACAAGTAAGAAGACGAGCAAGGGTTTTCAGTTTCCACGCAAAGACTTCCCTATCCTTTGGCCAAAGCGCCCAGCCCACTGCGCGGGTGTGTCAGATTATTGACTGCCGGAAGCTACAACTGCAGTCCTGATTGACTTGGGAATTCCCCTATCCCCGGCCCATCAGAACGTCTCCTCCGACCGATTGGGGAAGTGTAGAGGTAATAAAGCGAAACAGAATTATTAAAAGGCCGGTAAGTCGGAGCGAGAAACACGCGCTCCTTTGCCATCGAGACGTGGTGTTAGGGGCGAAATTTCGGGGACCATGAACGGTGTTTTGGCTTTGTGGTTGGTATTTTTGACGATATTACACGGTATTAGTCTGAATGTAGACTGGCATGGATGTACAGTACAGGTAGCATGCCCAGTGCCCCTAGTTTAGTGTGTATAAAACCCCCCCCCCCATGCCCCCACCTGAGATACCTGAAATAATACCCCAAGATTTTATTTACATAAGTGTTCGAAATGTTTAGGGGATTGTGTGTCACGCATGCTCTTCAATCCTGTGTACTTACTTACCTCTTCAATCCTGTGTACTTACTAATCCTGTGTACTTACTGTGTACTTACTTACCTCTTCAATCCTGTGTACTTACTTACCTCTTCAATCCTGTGTACTTACTTACCTCTTCAAACTTACTTAAATCCTGTGTACTTACTTACCTCTTCAATCCTGTGTACTTACACCTGTGTACTTACTTACCTCTTCAATCCTGTGTACTGTACTTACTTACCTCTTCCTGTGTACTTACTTACCTCTTCAATCCTGTGTACTTACCTCTTCAACCCTGTGTACTTACTTACCTCTTCAATCCTGTGTACTTACTCTTCAATCCTGTGTACTTACTTACCTCTTCAATCCTGTGTACTGTACTTACCTCTTCTGTGTTACTTACCTCTTCAATCTGTGTACTTGTACTTAAATCCTGTGTACTTACTTACCTCTTCAATCCTGTGTACTTACTTAAATCCTGTGTACTTACTTACCTCTTCAATCCTGTGTACTTACTTACCTCTTCAATGTGTACTTACTTACCTCTTCCTGTTACTGTGTACTTACTTACCTCTTCAATCCTGTGTACTACTTAACTTACCCTCTTCAATCCTGTGTACTTACTTACCTCTTCAATCCTGTGTACTTACTTACCTCTTCAATCCTGTGTACTTACTTACCTCTTCAAACTTACTTACCTCTTCAATCCTGTGTACTTACTTACCTCTTCAATCCTGCTTACTTACCTCTTCAATCCTGTGTACTGTACCTGTGTACTTACTGTGTACTTACTTACCTCTGTACTTACTTACCTCTTCAAACTGTGTACTGTCTTACTTACCTCTACCTGTGTGTACTTGTCTGTGTACTGTTGCCCCTTAAATACTTGACTGTGGTGTACTTACCTCTTCAGCTTCCTTCCTGTGTACTTACTTACGTGTACTTACTTACCTCTTCAACCTGTGTACTTACAATCCTGTGTACTTACTTACCTCTTCAATCCTGTGTACTTACTTACCTGAGTGTACTTACTTACCTGCTGTGTACTTACTTACGTGGTGTACTTGTGGTGCCTTTCCGTGCCTTCTACTCTGACGTCACGTGTTTGTTTCCCTCTCCCCCTATGTCTCACCCACGCCGTGTGCCCGCCAGGTCTTCAAAGTGCACCTGTATGGGACGGTCATCGTGGTACGTGGATGGTTTTTCTTTTTCTCGTGATTCTGTGCATTTTACAGCTGTAGGAGGCTGCTTTCTGTTTATTTGCGCTTTTTTTTTCTTTTCTTTTCTCTTCGCTACTTCGCAAGTGTCTCTTGATTAAATCAGTTGGTATGATTCTCATGGTTATTGTTGATGCTGTTTTGATAAGAGGTATTGTTGTTGTAATAATGATAATGATAATGATAATTGTTATTATTATTATTTTATTATTATTATTGTCATTATTATTGTTGTTATTATTATTATTATTATTATTATTATTATTATTATTATTATTATTATTATTATTATTGTCATTATTATTATTATTATTATTATTATTATTATTATTATTATTATTATTATTATTATTATTTATTATTATTATTATTATTATTATTATTATTATTATTATTATTATTATTATTATTATTATTATTATTATTATTATTATCATTATTATTATTATTATCATTGTTATCATTTTTGCTATTACTATTGTTGTTGTTTTTATTATCATTGTTATTATTGTTGTTGTTATTATTATTATTATTATTATTATTATTATTATTATTATTATTATTATTATTATTATTATTATTATTATTATCATCGTTATTATCAGTTATTATTTCTTCTTCTTATTATTAGTAGTAGTAGTAGTAGTAGTAGTAGTATATTATCATCATTATCATTATTATAGTTGTTGATGTTGTTATTATTATTATAGTTATCATCATCATCATTATTATTATTATTATTATTATTATTATTATTATTATTATTATTACTATCATTACTATCATTATTATGATTGTTATATCATTACAATAATTATTTTCGCTATTTATTCTGATTTAACGACAGTATTACAGTTACGACTGGTATTATTTCCATCGACTTTCTGTTCAGTAAATGTTGATCTGTAATGTGCCTGTTTGTGATTGCATTCGGCATAGGCTGTCCCTCAAAAAAGTTCACAATTTTCCTTGGCCAATTATCGCTCGAATAGAACGCTTTCCTCTCTTAGAATATTTTTTATCGAGTTTTATCCTTCCTTGCTGGCATGTGCAAGGAGGAGTTTTCTAGATTCGCCCTCACGCCCAATCTCCAGTGACAGTTTGAACTAATGTCGCTCAGCTGGGCATGACCTCCCCCGCCCCCCACTCTCACACCTCCCCGCCCTCCCTCACCTCCCCGCCCTCCCCCCCTCCACCCCGACCCCCATGGTGCCCCTGCATCGTTCTGCCTTCGCCCTCGATCTTCTCCTCGCTTGTAAACATCCTTGGCAGCGCTCCCGCCTCCGCCTCCGCCCGCGCCGTCGTCATCCACCTCCGATACAGTCCTCCCTCTCTCTTTCCCTTCCCTGAAGACTCGCTCCTCGCACGCCCTCCAACGCCAACCAGAAGACGCGTCGCCACCTCCGCCCGTTGTCTGCTTCGTCTCTTTTCTCCCGCACTTCGCTGTAGGCCTAATCTCGGCCGATCTGTCATCCTCACTGCCTGATACTCTGCCATAAACAGCATCCTTCGTCCTCCTATATTTAACCTTTTTCTTCGCCGTCCGCTTTCGCTCTCCTCTCTCCCTGAAAGACTCGCTCCCTGCTTCTTCTCTTGGCGTTCTCTCCTCCCCGCTTTTACTCTTCGTTTCCCCACTTCCTCTCTGTTATTTCCTCCACTCTGGCAGCAAGATGTCGTCGGCTGAACTGCAGGAGAACAGCGCAGCCTGTATCCTAGTTTCACGGATGTCGGCGCGTCTTCGGTCTTGGCGGGGGGCGGGGGGAAAGGAGAGGAAGAGGGGGAGTGGAGGAGAGGTGAGAAAGGAAGAGGGGCGAATGGGGAAGAGCAATGAAAGGAAAAGATGGGAAAGTAGTGGAGGGGGCGGGTGTTGAGCACTGCTGGGATAGATTATTAATCCAGGTCTAAGAATGACATTTTTTTTTTCTCGTAATATCTGTTAGTCTCCTAATAACCTCTTACTACTTCTGCAGCAGATGTTTACAGCAGCACCGTACGCGAGGCTCACCCGTTCAGGTTACTCCGCGCGACAGGTGACACGTGAGGGGGAGTGTTGGGAATGGCAGGTATTGGCTCGGGGGGGGGGGGGTAGAGACGGGCCATGGAGGACGAAGGAAAATCAGTTTAACGACGATATTTAAGGCGCTGGGGTCGCGACTGGCACTGACGGAAGGCTGGTTAAGGCGGTCATCTCGAAGTTGGAGTGGCAGTGAGCCCAAGTATGCGTACATGATAGCGCCATGCACAGGGGAGGCACCTTGACCCCTATTTCGCCGTGCATTAGCGTCATTTCGCCGTGCATTCTAGGCGATGAGTCGCATGCTGAGCCGCTCTGTTTTATTGTGCTCCAGCCCGCCTAAGGACGCCGTCGGGAGAAGCTCCACCTTCATCACCAGTGAAGTCATCAAGTTCTGTCCGATTAATTATCTTGGCTCCGTCTGATAACTCCCCGCGCAGTCATCAAGCTGATTGCCGCAATTTCCCGAGCTCATCATCGTGGGCCTTGTAATAATGCAGAACATCATCTCTGTTTATGTATTCCATTTAATTTTTATTGGCATTTTCTTCTGTAGCTTTTTTTCACTGAGGCCATTATCGTCTGGCACTAACCTCACAAAAATCGTCTTGTGTTTATATTTTTAAGGAGTTGCGAGGGAATAACAGTCTACATCTCATTAACGATATCGATTCATAGTCGTGGAGAAGCGCCCGGGATTCAGGTTCAGGCGGTATTGGCATCCAGTAGATAGAGCGCCACAGTGAGGCATGTTTATGTTTCGTGGCCTCATCGCGGCGCCGTGAGGGTGACGCCTGACGCAAAATACGGCATAGTTATCGAATTTCCATCTCGATAGGGTTTATAATCCGTCATCCAAGATGATATTGTTTTCTGAGCAGCGTCGAGAGCACTTTGTTGACAGTTATCCTTCCCCAACTTTGTTAACGCCTCAAACTTTCTCAGCAGACACTGGTGCAGTATGTGCGCAGCGCAGCCAAACTTGTTCCTCATTAAATCACTAGCTTCGCTTAATAGCCTTTAAAAGTTAATGACTGATGTGTAGGGGGTTCTTGCAAAGAGGAG
>NW_020872711.1:325357-335874 GCF_003789085.1 Penaeus vannamei | reverse complement strand
AAACATCTTCCTCTTGTGTTGCTTTCCGCTTCATAATGCTTCTCCTGCTGGGCTGTTTGCATCGCCGCTCCTCATGTCTTCCCCACATGTTCCTGCGCCACTCGCCACGACGCCCGCGATCTGCTCAGCTCATGCAGGGAAGTATAGACGCGCTTCCTTTTTTGGCGCGCAGCAGATGCACCTTTGTTAGCGCTTTCCCAGAGAGTGTGACGAGCGGGAACCCCCTCCCCTCTTCACTCCATATACATAAATTCTTAAATTTCAGTCTCTTCACACTGCTTAGGAATCTAGGGATTTCCTTTCGTATGTTCTCACATATTTCCCCGCATGTTATAAAGAAAGGAAGTTTCCCCATTAAAGGATTAATGAACTTTTCTCACGTTGAAATGCAAGTGATTTCATCAAATCATTCTTTTAGCGAATTAATTGGAGAGAAAAAATAATAATTCTGGATTTGGCGATTTAAAGTGTTCCTGAATCATTGTCTACTCCAAAAAAATGCATATAACGTAAAATAATTTCTTATTACCCTTTAACCAACCAACAACATATTACTCAGGCTGATCACATAAATATTTGATACTGAAATAACGTCAGCGTTTCACCTAAAAATGATAATGATGATGACAAGCAACTTGGCTCGATAACCACTCCGTGAGCCGGCGTTTAGCACCGTCGCCTCCGATGGGAAATCTTTAGCGAAAATCGAAGTCTGCTTCATGGAGCTTCTTGGCCATAAAACTGTCATGCCTGGGGCCGGGCATCGAGCTGACAACCTTCAAGTCAGGAAGTACAGAGGAGGATCTAAGAAAGCACCTTCACGAAGGTTTTTATTCCTTTCATCTTCTTGTGGAAAAAAATACATCAAAAAGTCTCTAATTTCCCTGATAAATCAAAGTGAAAGAGTTTATTTCAGCATTACTGTGCAGAGTACAGCATGTGTATACGTGAGACTATGCTGCACTCTTCGCCTTCCTGCTTGTCAAACCCCTTTTGTAATAATTTAACAGCATCGCAGTGTTCATAAGCGCAAGCTCACCATCACGGAAGCATCTATACATAAAGGCACTTTGTAGCCGCACATGAAAGGACGGATGCTTCAGCCAAGGCACACCCTGCGTAAGGCATGCGCACGTGTGAGGGGGAAGGGGAGGGCAGAGGAGGGACATGTGTGGGGAGAGCCGAGAAATGAAGTAAAGACTAGGAAGAGAGGGGAAATGATGAAATGGAATGAAGGCGAAGGGGTCGCGAGAAAGGATTTAAAGGGAGGGAAGGCTGCGGGGGAGAGGGGGGGAGGGAAGGCTGGCTTGAGGAGGGAGGGGAGGAGACGGAGGGAGTGTCAGTCAGCGTGGCACCCATGGCGTGTAGCCGTCAGGAAGAAGTTTCTGGTCCGCCACAGCTGACACCGGAGCGTGACTGCGGGAGGCGCGGCCCTCGAATGCACTGTCACCTGGCGCCTCTCGCTGATGCCTCGCTTTCTAAGCAATAAACATTATGCAAATTCTATTATGACTCGCCCTAGCCCAAGATCAACACATTGCTAATTAGGGACGATGGGAGAGCATTGTTACGTAAATGTGGCTCGATTTTTATAAGGCTGGTATATGCGATTGATGGAAAGTGATGTCGGTTGCAAGGGCTGGGCGAATAAGGCTGCATATTTTCCTTATCGAAATACTGAAGCAAACAACATGCATGATTGATCATACATATCGGAGACGGTAACAAAAACCTTGGTCATCTATTTTACTCGTAACAGGCCAAACAAATACTATAATGGTGCTTCATAAACGCACCACACAGAATGACATAACTAAATCCCTTTTATAACAAGGGACAGCTTCCACGTCAGCTTTAGACAATCTGCTTGGTCTGTGAGTGAGGTCCGCAATCTTGAGTGACGACAGTGCAACTTTACAGACAGAATCTATCAAGTCCAACACTCTAACTCCGGTCTCGCGACAGCCTCTTGGCGATGCTGACACCTACAATCTTCGTTCTCACTCTCTGACTTCAATTTCATTACTCTATCTGACCCTATATTAATGCCGAATGTACTACAACAACTCTCCTCTTTGCAAGAACCCCCTACACATCAGTCATTAACTTTTAAAGGCTATTAAGCGAAGCTAGTGATTTAATGAGGAACAAGTTTAGCTGCGCTGCGCACATACTGCACCAGTGTCTGCTGAGAAAGTTTGAGGCGTTAACAAAGTTGGGGGAGGATAACTGTCAACAAAGTGCTCTCGACGCTGCTCAGAAAACAATATCATCTTGGATGACGGATTATAAACCCTATCGAGATGGAAATTCGATAACTATGCCGTATTTTGCGTCCGGCGTCACCCTCACGGCGCCGCGAGGAGGCCACGAAACATAAACAAGCTTCACTGTGGCGCTCTATCTACTGGATGCCAATACCGCCTGAACCTGAACCCCGGGCGCTTCTCCACGACTATGAATCGATATCGTTAATGAGATGTAGACTGTTATTCCCTCGCAAATCCTTAAAAATATAAACGCAAGACGATTTTTGTGAGGTTAGTGCCCGAAGATAATGGCCTCAGTGAAAAAAAGCTACAGAAGAAAATGCCAATAAAAATTAAACGGAATACATAAACAGAGATGATGTTCTGCATTATTACAAGGCCCACGGTGATGAGCTCGGGAAATTGCGGCAATCAGCTTGATGACTGCGCGGGGAGTTATCAGACGGAGCCAAGATAATTAATCGGACAGAACTTGATGACTTCACTGGTGATGAAGGTGGAGCTTCTCCCGACGGCGTCCTTAGGCGGGCTGGAGCACAATAAAACAGAGCGGCTCAGCATGCGACTCATCGCCTAGAATGCACGGCGAAATGACGCTAATGCACGGCGAAATAGGGGTCAAGGTGCCTCCCCTGTGCATGGCGCTATCATGTACGCATACTTGGGCTCACTGCCACTCCACTTCGAGATGACCGCCTTAACCAGCCTTCCTCAGTGCCAGCGCGACCCCAGCGCCTTAAATATCGTCGTTAAACTGATTTTCCTTCGTCCTCCATGGCCCGTCTCTACCCCCCCCCCCCCCCGAGCCAATACCTGCCATTCCCAACACTCCCCCTCACGTGTCACCTGTCGCGCGGAGTAACCTGAACGGGTGAGCCTCGCGTACGGTGCTGCTGTAAACATCTGCTTCAGAAGTAGTAAGAGGTTTATTAGGAGAACAGATATTACGAAAAAAAAAATATGTCATTCTTAGACCTGGATTAATAATCTATCCCAGCAGTGCTCAACACCCGCCCCTCCCACTACTTTCCCATCTTTTCCTTTCATTGCTCTTCCCCATTCGCCCTCTTTCCTTTTCTCCTACCTCTCCTCCACTCCCCTCTTCCTCTCCTTCCCCCCCCCCCGCCCCCGCCAAGACCGAAGACGCGCCGACATCCGTGAAACTAGGATACAGGCTGCGCTGTTCTCCTGCAGTTCAGCCGACGACACCCTGCTGCCAGAGTGGAGGAAATAAACAGAGAGGAAGTGGGGAAAAAGAGTAAAAGCGAGGAGAGAACGCCAAGAGAAGAAGCAGGGAGCGAGTCTTTCAGGAGAGAGGAAGAGCGAAGCGGACGGCGAAGAAAAAGGTTAAATATAGGAGGACGAAGGATGCTGTTTATGGCAGAGTATCAGGCAGTGAGGATGACTGATCGGCCGAGATTAGGCCTACAGCGAAGTGCGGGAGAAAAGAGACGAAGCAGACAACGGGCGGAGGTGGCGACGCGTCTTCTCGTTGGCGTTGGAGGGCGTGCAGGGAGCGAGTCGCCAGGGAAGGGGAAAGAGAGAGGGAGGACTGTATCGGGGGTGGATGACGACGGCGCGGGCGGAGGCGGAGGCGGGAGCGCTGCCAAGGATGTTTACAAGCGAGGAGAAGATCGAGGGCGAAGGCAGAACGATGCAGGGGCACCATGGGGGTCGGGGGAGAAGGGCGGGGAGGGAGGGGAGGCGGGGAGGTGAGAGAGTGGGAGGGGGGGGAGGTCATTGCCCAGCTGAGCGACATTAGTTCAAACTGTCACTGGAGATTGGGCGTGAGGGCGAATCTAGAAAACTCCTCCTTGCACATGCCAGCAAGAAAGGATAAAACTCGATAAAAAATATTCTAAGAGAGGAAAGCGTTATTCGAGATAATTGGCCAAGGAAAATTGAACTTTGAGGGACAGCCTTGCCGAATGCAATCACAAAGGCACATTACAGATCAACATTTACTGAAGAAAAGTCGATGGAAATAATACCAGTCGTAACTGTAATACTGTCGTTAAATCAGAATAAATAGCGAAAATAATTATTGTAATGATCAATCATAATAATGATAGTAATATATAGTAATTAATAATAATAATAATAATAATAATAATAAAATAATAATAATGATGATGATGATAACTATAATAAAAATAACAACATCACAATATGATATATATTACTATACTTATACTACTACTACTACTATAAGAAGAAGAAATAATAACTGATAATAATAATGATAATAATAATAATAATAATAATAATAATAATAATAATATATAATAATAATAACAACAACCAATAATAACAATGATAATAAAAACAACAACAATAGTAATAGCAAAAATGATAACAATGAATAATAATAAATATATATATAATAATATAATTAATAATAATAATAATAATAATAATAATAATAATAATAATAATATAATAATAATAATAATAATAATAATAATAATAATAATAATAATAATAATAATAAATAAATATAATTAATAATAATAATAATAATAATAATAATAATAATAATTAAATAATATAATATAATAATAATAATAATAATAATTAATAATAATAATAAGAATATTTAATATTATAATAATAATATAATAATAATTAATATAACATAATTAATAATTAACCTCTTATAATCATAACAATATCATCAATTTTATTATGCAGCAATCACCATAACCAACAATAAACCATGTCACACAAAAGAGACACTTGCGAAGTAGCGAAGGAAGAAGAAAAAAAAAAAAAGGCAAAAAACAGAAAGCAGCCTCCTACAGCTGTAAAATGCACAGAACACGGAGAAAAAGAAAAACCATCCACGTACCACGATGACCGTCCCATAAGGTGCACTTGAAGACTGGCGGGGCACACGGACACTACCCGGTACTCCTGAAATGCACTACAGCGCAAGTCACTTTAGCAAGGCATCTCTTAACCACGAGGCTTTAATATTTCATAGACGTCTCTGCTCAGACCTACTTGATGTACCAGCAGAGATACATCTGTGGGCGCGACCTCAGTGCGCCTACCTTTCACACAGGACGGTCCGGCCTTAGTTCCTGTCCTAGGCCTCGAGAGTAGCTGCGTGTAGTAGATGGAAGAAAACACTGCGCAATAGGTACACCTTCCGACATAATTATTCCTCCTCCGCTCACTTTAGTGTCACCTCTCCCTCCAATTGGACCTCCGATACATGTGCACCCCATCGATAACAACAAGGGTATAGTGAGTACTCTGAAGAGGTAAGTAAGTACACAGGATTGAAGAGGTTAAATGAGTACACAGGATTGAAGAGGATCAAAGCTCCTGAAGAGCGCACGTACAGTACACAGGATTGAAGAACGGTGTATAGTAATCTACACAGCTGGTGTGAAGACGGTAAGTAAGTACACAGGGACCGTGTCGATCAAAATTACAAGTACATGGATGAAAGAGGCAAGTAGTACCAGGATTGAGAGAGGTAAGTAAGTACACAGGTGATATTGAAGAGGTTAAGCTCCAGAAATTTGTGTAGACGGGCAAGTTAAGTACACAGTTGAAGAGGTACGAGTAGAGGATACTATATATACACAGAAATAAAATACGCTAAGCTCGCCTATAGGTGCCATACCATAGGTTGTAGACTCTCCTCACAACGCTATGGATTGTTTGAAGAGGTAAGAAGTCCACCTTGAAGACCTAAGTATGATGAGTCTTCTTCCGAGATTGAAGTATGAATCGGATGAGCAATCGATATGGCAAGTACACCACGCCGTGATAACTCTCTCTAGATGATAGCCTTCTCTACTGTAGCCTAAGTACACCAGTTATCACTCCTCACACGCTATAAGAAGCCTCGGTGTGAAGACCCGCTGTGAAGAGGTAAAGTTTAGTAGTACAGGATCTGCAAGATTGTAATGTAAGTACACAGGATTTTTCGAAGAGGTAAAGTAAGTACACAGGGCCTCTCTTGACTCTCGAAGAGGATGATGATACATAATCGGCTAATCAACAGACTTTGAAACAGGTAAGTAAGCTACCACCTATGTGACCTGTCCTCACGTGGCGGCGTCTCGTCGACTGCTCGCTCTAACACAGGAATTGAAGAGGTAACGACAGTACACAGGAAGTTTGATATGACGACTTATATGATAAGCTATGAACATCTCACATATCAAAGTAATGATCATCTCTAAAAACTCCAGGAGCTGCATGTGTAGAGAAGAAGAGTGAGACGAAACCCAGAGTCGAGCGCTAATCATATACTCATCTCCACTCCATATATATATATATACTGCTCGCGAATAATATATATCCATCTCTATCCTGTCTCTCGCTTCGCCTACGTGTGTCCTCCTGTGTACCGTATATCTACACTGTGAGCTGATACATAGATCATGATGAGCAAAATCTAGCGGTCTGTGCGCGCAAACACATCTCTCTTAGGCGTGTGTTCTTACTCTACCTCTTCTCAACCTTGTAATACTCACTCTCATAAAAAAATCTATTAACGTGGCGACTGCGATCACCGTCATCTTCACCTGTATGCGCGCTCATTAAGATCGTGATACGTTCAGGCACACTCTATATATCTGATCTCTAGACCTTCTGCTGCGTGAGTCGCTCCTATATAATAAATGTCCTTCACCCTCTTCCACCCTGTGTTCTTACTTTACCTCTTCAATCCTGCTGTACTTACTTACTCTTCATCCGCATATATACTTACTCTTCATCCTGTGTACTTACTTACCCTCTTTCAATCTGTACTTACTTACCTCTTCAATCCTGTGTACTTACTTACCTCTTCAATCCTGTGTACTTACTTACCTCTTCAATCCTGTGTACTTACTTAACCTCTTCAATCCTGTGTACTTACTTACCTCTTCAACCCTGTGTACTTACTTACCTCTTCAATCCTGTGTACTTTACTCTACCTCTTACTTACCTCTTCATCCTGTGTCTTACTTACCTCTTCAATACCTGTGTACTACTCTTACTTACCTCTTCAATCTGTGTACTTACTACGTACCTCTTCAATCCCTGTGTACTTACTTACCTCTTCAATCCCTGTGCTCTACTCCTACTTACCTCTTCCACGAGTCTCTCAAAGCGCTGTGTACTGTCTCTTCTCTGTGCTTAATCTGTGTACTACTACCTCTCATCTGTTATACTTACCTCTTCATGTGGCTACTCACTTGTGAACCACTCTTCCTGTAATACTTAACATCTACTCTTCTCTTCATCTTACCTCTTCTTCAATCCTGTGTACTCACTTACCCTTTCCGTGCCTTCTACTCTGACGTCACGTGTTTGTTTCCCTCTCCCCCTATGTCTCACCCACGCCCTATGTCTCGACCCCACCACGCGTGTGCCCGCCAGGTCTTCAAAGTGCACCTGTATGCGACGGTCATCGTGTACGTGGATGGTTTTTCTTTTCTCGTGATTCTGTGCATTTTAAGCTGTAGGAGGCGCTTCTCTGTTTATATTGCGAACTTTTTTATTTTCCTTTTTCTCTCCGATATCTTTTGTTCTCTCGTTAAATCTTTCTCACTCATGGGTGTGATGCTGTTTTGATAAGAGTATGGTTGTTGTTGTAAAATGATAATGATAATTGTTAATTCAATATATATTATTATATATATATTATATATTTTGTTATGTATTATTCTCAATTATTATTGGTTTTATTATTGATTATTATCATATTATTTTTTATTATTATAATTATTATATTATTATTATTATATTATTATTATATATTATTATTTTATTATTATATATATACATAATTATTATTTTATATTCATATATCCATTTATATATCATTATATGCTATTATTATGTGGTTTGTTATTATATTATGACTATTATATCATTGTATTATTGTTGTTGTTATTATTATTATTTATTATCATTGTTATTGATTTATTATTATTATTATTATTATTATTATTATTTATATTATTATTATTATCATCGTTATTATCAGTATTATTCTTCTTATTATTAGTATTAGTAGTAGTAGTAGTAGTAGTAGTATATTATCATCATTATCATTATTATAGTTGTTGATGTTGTTATTATTATTATAGTTATCATCATCATCATTTTTTAATTTATTATTATTATTATTATTAATTATTATTATTACTTATTAACTCATTATTATATATTATACTCTTTATTTTTATCTAATTATCGACAGATCTTAACGAGTATTTTTCTGGTTGTATTATTTCCATCGACTTTCTGTGTTAAATTGATATGTTGAGCCTGTTTTCTGATTGCATTCGGCATAGGCTGTCCCTCAAAAAAAGTTCACAATTTTCCTTGCCAATTATCGCTCGAATAGAACGCTTTCCTCTCTTAGAATATTTTTATCGAGTTTTATCCTTCCTTGCTGGCATGTGCAAGGAGGAGTTTTCTAGATTCGCCCTCACGCCCAATCTCCAGTGACAGTTTGAACTAATGTCGCTCAGCTGGGCATGACCTCCCCGCCCCCTCCCACTCTCTCACCTCCCCGCCCTCCCCTCACCTCCCCGCCCTCCCCCCCTCCCCCCGACCCCCATGGTGCCCCTGCATCGTTCTGCCTTCGCCCTCGATCTTCTCCTCGCTTGTAAACATCCTTGGCAGCGCTCCCGCCTCCGCCTCCGCCCGCGCCGTCGTCATCCACCCTCCGATACAGTCCTCCCTCTCTCTTTCCCTTCCCTGAAGACTCGCTCCCTCGCACGCCCTCCAACGCCAACGAGAAGACGCGTCGCCACCTCCGCCCGTTGTCTGCTTCGTCTCTTTTCTCCGCGCACTTCGCTGTAGGCCTAATCTCGGCCGATCTGTCATCCTCACTGCCTGATACTCTGCCATAAACAGCATCCTTCGTCCTCCTATATTTAACCTTTTTCTTCGCCGTCCGCTTTCGCTCTCCTCTCTCCCTGAAAGACTCGCTCCCTGCTTCTTCTCTTGGCGTTCTCTCCTCCCCGCTTTTACTCTTCGTTTCCCCACTTCCTCTCTGTTATTTCCTCTACTCTGGCAGCAAGATGTCGTCGGCTGAACTGCAGGAGAACAGCGCAGCCTGTATCCTAGTTTCACGGATGTCGGCGCGTCTTCGGTCTTGGGCGGGGGGGGGAGGAAGGAGAGGAAGAGGGGGAGTGGAGGAGAGGTGAGAAAGGAAGAGGGGCGAATGGGGGAAGAGCAGTGAAATGAAAAAGATGGGAAAGTAGTGGGAGGGGGGGCGGTTTGAGCACTGCTGGATAGATTATTAATCCAGGTCTAAGAATGACATATTTTTTTTTTTCGTAATATTTGTTAGTCTCCTAATAAGCTCTACTACTTCTGAAGCCAGATGTCTACAGCATAGCATTCGTACGCGAGGCGCTCACAGCCGTTCAGGGTTACTACTCCCATGCGCGCGACCAGGTGACACGTGAGGGGGAGTGGGACAGGCAGGCTCGGGCGGGGGGGGTAGGGGGTGTTGGAGGCAGGGCCATGGGCTCGGGCCACGGAGGAAAGGAAAAATCAGTATTATAACGGACGCTATTTTTAGCGCTGGTGGGTCGCGACTGGCACTGACGAAGGCTGGTTTAAGGCGGTCATTCGAAGTCGGAGTGGCAGTGGCCCAGTTATTGCGTACACATGCTATGATAGCGCCATGCACAGGGGAGGCACCTTGACCCCTATTTCGCCGTGCATTAGCGTCATTTCGCCGTGCTATTCTAGCGATGAAGTCGCATTGCTGAGCCGCTCTCTGTTTATATTTAGTGCCTCAGCCCGCCTAAGGACGCCGTCGGGAGAAGCTCCCACCTCACACCAGTGAAGTCATCAAGTTCTGTCCGATTAATTATCTTGGCTCCGTCTGATAACTCCCCCGCGCAGTCATCAAGCTGAAATTGCCGCAATTCCCGAGCTCATCATCGTGGGCCTTGTAATAAATGCAGAACATCATCTCTGTTTATGTATTCCATTTTAATTTTTATTGGCATTTTCTTCTGTAGCTTTTTTCACTGAGGCCATTATCGTCTGGCACTAACCTCACAAAAATCGTCTTGTGTTTATATTTTTTTTAGAGTTGCGAGGGAATAACAGTCTACATCTCATTAACGATATCGATTCATTAGTCGTGGAGAAGCGCCCTGGATTCCAGGTTCAGGCGGTATTGGCATCCAGTAGATAGAGCGCCACAGTGAGGCATGTTTATGTTTCGTGGCCTCATCGCGGCGCCGTGAGGGTGACGCCTGACGCAAAATACGG
>NW_020872711.1:315357-317857 GCF_003789085.1 Penaeus vannamei | reverse complement strand
TCTAATATTTATCTACGCAATACACTCCCTTAGTCTATGTATCCGGAGAGCGCTTTGTTGTGCATGTCCGGTGAACGAGAAAATGTTCAGACCGATTGTGTAAGTCCTGCTGTTGTAACAGGAACCTATAGTGGGCGTGATATATATGTATATATATATATATATATATATATATATATATATATATATATAATATATCATATATATATATATATGTTTGTATGTATGTTATGTATGTACACACCACACACATCACCATTTACACACACACACACACACACACGACACACAATGTACTGCAGGCACACAGCAACACAAACAGCACACACACAGTTGTACACATCACATACATCACACACGGTGTATGTATTGTACACATATATATGTGGATGTAATGAGTATAATAGTTACTATATATATATATATGTATGTATATATATATATATATATATATATATATAATATATATATATATATATTATAATTATATAATATATATATATATATTATATATATACTATATATATATTAATTATATATAATAATGCCATCTTCATTTAACATAATGCTTGTGTTTTTTTTATTAAACCTCTCTTTTACGTAAGTAATATGTTGGTCGATACTTATTTTTCAACATTTATGGAATAGCGACAGCCTACCCATACTGTCCGTCACGCCCACACGAAGCGAGGACCGCGGTCGGGAAACGGACGGCTCGTCGGCCCGACCACGCCACAGCGCACTGCAGTCGGGCGCAGCGGCCGAGCGGGAGGGCTCGCCACAGCCTTATTTGGGTACAGCGCCCGTCTGATTTACGCTGGGAACGCTCCTCTGTGCCGCTCCTTGTGTTTTGTGCGCTCATATTGCGGATATTCTTTCTCGCGGGGGGTCCATAAGCATTGTTTATTTTCGGAGCGGCCGCTTCGTGCACGCAGACCTTCCCCGCGGTGTGGGTGGTGGGGTGTGGTGGGGTGTATTTGTGTGTGCAGGTATGTATGCATATGTGTATTTAGGGGAGGGAGGGAGGGAGAGAGGGAGAGAGGGAGAGAGGGAGGGGGGAAGAGAGGAGAAGAGAGAGAGAGAGAGAGAAGAGAAGAGAAGAGAAGAGAAAAGATAGGGAGAGAAAAGAGAGAAGAGAAAAGAATAGGGAGAAGAAAAGAGAAGAGAGAAAGATAGGGAGAGAAAGAGAGAAGAGAAAAGATATTGACAGATAGAAAGATAGATAGATAGATAGAGAGAGAGAGAGAGGGAGGGAGGCGAGAGGGAGACAGAGACAGAGATGAGAGAAGAGGGGGGGTGGGAAGAGGAAGGGGAGAAAGGAATATTACAGAGGGAGTGAAGAGAAGAGAGAGAGAGGCAAAGGTAGACGAATGGAGAAGAAGAATTGACTTAGACTCAAGATCCCCGTTCCAGTCTCCCCCCACCCCACAGGCCCCACCCGACCCTCATCTCACTGCAATCGAGAACTTGACCCCCCATTTTTACGCAGTCCTCAGGAAGGTTAGGTGAAAATCCACAAAAAAGTGACCACTTATCTCATCTCTAGCCGCCACGGGCGCCGCCATTCCGCCGTCCGATATAGGAGCGAGTGCAGACTGTACTTGAAAAGTGGAGAGGAAGAGACGCTGGCTGGGATAGCTGAGCCCCATCTCCCTCCAGTCTCTCTCGAGAGCCCATCAAGTTCTACCTCTCCACCCTCATCCTATCTCACCCTACTAGAACCCATCTCCTCTCCCCCTCACTTCTCCCCTTCCTCTCCTCCTCTCTCACTTTTCTCCCCTCTCTCCTATCGTCCCGCTTTGCCTTCTCCTCCCCCACTCTCTTTTCCCTCCCTCTCCCCTCGTCTCTCTCTTCTTCTTTCTCCCTCTCTCCTCCTCAACTTCTCTCCCTTCTCTTCTTCCCTCTCCCTTCTCAACTTCTCTCCCTCTCTCTTCTCCCCATCCCACTACCCATCCTCCCTCTCCTTCTCCCCTCTCCCCGTCGGCTCTCTCTCTTTCGTCTCCCTCTTGCCCTCTCCCCTCGCCCCTCTTCTTCTCTCCCTCTCTCTCTTCTTCCATCCCACTCCCCCTCTCTACTTCTCCTCTCCCTCTCTACTTTCCTCTCCCTCTCTATTTTCCTCCTCCCCTCTCCTTCTTCTCCCCTCCCCCCTCCCCTTAACCCTACTTCTTCCTCCTCCTCCCTTTTTCTTCCTTCTCCACCTTCCCTCTCCCCTCTCCGCCTTCCAATTCTCCTTCCCACTCTCCCTCCCTTCTCCCTCCCTTCTCACGTCTTTCTTTCTTCCTCTCCTCCCCTTTCCCTTCCCTTCCTCCCCCCGCCCCCTCCCCTCCCCTCCCTCCCCTCCGCCGCTGGCGTGCTTCGGGGCCGCCTTTCATGTTATTATTGTTTCCTCCGCCATGGGAACCGATCGGGCCGCCGGATTGCGAGAGGGTTATCCGCTCGGATCACGCGGCACCTCTTTGCGTCAGCCGGACTCGTAATTCGTACGAGCTTACGTCTTATC
>NW_020872711.1:287857-310357 GCF_003789085.1 Penaeus vannamei | reverse complement strand
CTCATTTCATTCAGCATAATGCTTATTAACTGCTTCTCTCCCTCGCTCCCTTCCTCTCGCCGTGTATACCCCACCACGCGCTCTCATTTCACTTCCTTTCCTTTTTTCTTTCTCTGTCTCTGTTTCTGTCTCTGTCTCTGTCTCTATCTCTATCTCTATCCTATCTCTCTCTTCTCTTCTTGTCTCTGTCTCTGTCTTCTCTCTTTCTCTCTCTCTCTCTCTCATCTCTCTCTCTCTCCCTCTCTCCCTCTCTTCCTCTCTCCTCCTCTCTCTCCTCTCCTCTCCCTCTCTCCTCCTCTCTCTCCCTCCTTCCCTTCCTTTCTTAGTTGATCTACTATCGCCTCTTCCTTTCCTCATCTCTTTTTTTTCTGCGCTTTGCCTCTATTTACGTCCCCTGTGTGTAATTTCCATCTTCATCATCGTCTTGATTAATACGATTATTCTCAACTCTCTCCGGACTTCCTTTGTCTGTTGTTATCCGCGTGAGATAGAGTTTATTCTTACTCTTCCTCGTATGCTTCCCTTTGCTTCGCTCTATCCAAATGTGTTTCCCTTTTGTCTTTATGTTTTATGCTTCGCCTTCTATATTTGCTCTCCCCGCTATCTGCTCTCCCCAGTCCTTGCTTTCAAGCCCTTTGTTGCTTTTAACGTATTTTTTTTTCTCTTTGTGAATGTTAGGTTCTCATTTTTATTCCCTTTCTCTTTCCTTGCATATCTTTTTTTTTCTCTCTTCTCCCTCTTCCTCTCTTCCTCTCCCTCTCTCTCACTCTCTCCCTTTGTATGTGTGCATGTATTGCGTACATCTCCTCTTTCTCTGTCTTTCTATTGTCTTTTCTTTCTGTCTCTTTTCATATTTGTAGATTTTGTTTTCTTTTCCTTTTTTTGCATAAAGTAACAAAGTAAAAAGTGTTTTAAATTTTGATGGTTTGCAAGTAAAGTGGATCCCAAATTAGTGTGTGTCAGAGCAAAGAGAAACACCATAAACGCAGCGGGATTTCATTTTTGTTTGTTTTAGGCGAGTTGACGAACTGTTCATTTGCTCTTGTCAGATAAAAAAAAACGTGTTTTAGCGAGTTTAGCGCCAGTATTGGCTCGGGAGTGACCTTGTGACCTTGTTTTAAGCCTTTTGCGGTTCGAGGTGGTTCCTTGAGGTAGAATGGCGGTTACGTAATGATTTTAAACCTCTTTTCTAAATTGTTCTGGGTCGCGAGTGTGACTTGAAGGCTCGTGGCTGCATTTCGACGAGTGTGTGTGTGTGTGTCCTGTGTGTACGTGTGCGCGTGTGCATGGGAATACGTCCATGCGCGTATAATCTATGCTGCAGAACCAGGGTCTGAGTATCCCCCCCACCCACCCCCCCACCCCCGATAGATGGCACGAGGCAGGTGAAGCTCGTACGTGGTGGGGGGGGGGGAGGGGAGCCGATGGCCTGAGGAGGGGGATGGACCTCGAGTCGGGCGTGGAAGAGCAGGGACGGAAGGTCTGGCTGGAGGGAGAGACAAGATCAACAAGTGGGAAGCGGCGGTCTGACTGACGGAGGGGAGGGGGGAGGGGAGGGGGGGAATGAGCGAGGAAGGCAGGAGGCCCAACTGCCCCAGGTCGTGTAGGCGGCGCCCGGGGTTCCGGTGGCTAGAGGACGGCAAAGTTAATGTCAGCCATTATATCACCTGTGATGGAGACCAGAATGCATAGTAATGGCCTCGCTGCGGGAAGGGGGGGGGGGGGGCGAGGGCTGACTTAAGGGGGAGGGAATGATGCCGCGCGAGGCTGGAGGCCGAGGTCGGGCGGAGGCCCTTTGTGCGGAGGCGGTCGGGGGGCTTTGTGCGCTTGGATATGCACGCACACACACGGATACGCACACACAACGCACACTCATACGGACAAGCACACGGACACACACACAAGCACAGTATAATGTATAGTGTAGTGTGATAGGCTGTACACACACGCACACGCACACGCACACGCACACACACACACACACACACACACACACACACACACACACACACACCACACACACACACACACACACACACACACACACACACACACACACACACGCACACGCACACGCACACGCACACACACACACACACACACACACACACACACAACACACACACACACACACACACACACACACACACACAGATCTGATCACATACACCCACATCATACACGCGGTATATGCTCCGTGTACACCTCCGTATCAAGTAACATGCATATATCCATGAAGATGAGTTCTCATATGCATACATATAACATCTCGAATCGGGGCGAGGGGCCAGAAGGCGCGTAGGGGCGTAGGAGGCGCCGGCGTAGGGCGTAGGGCGTAGGGGCGCGGGCGTAGGGCGTAGGGCGAGGGCACGGGCGAAGGGTAGGGCGAGGGCGCGGCGGCGGGTAGGGCGAGGGCGAGGGCGAGGGCGTAGGGCGTAGGGCGGCGTAGGGGCGCGGCGCGAGGGCACGGGCGAAGGGCGTAGGGCGTAGGGCGCGGGCGTAGCGTGCGAGGCGTAGGCGTAGGGCAGGGCGGCTAGGGCAATGGTGCGGGCGTAGGGCGTAGGCGAGGGCACGGGGCCGTAGGGCGAGGGCGGGGGCGTAGGCGTAGGGCGTAGGGCGTAGGGCGTAGGGCGTAGGGGCGTAGGGCGTAGGGCGTAGGGCGTAGGGCGTAGGGCGAGGGCGCGTAGCGCTTCCGCCGGCCACAGGTGTCTCTCGCGCCTCCCTCTCCAGCATATCCTGTCGCCTTTACCCTCGACCTCCTCTCGCTCGCCCTCGCCGCTCCCCGCAGCCTCTCCTCCTCCTCCTCCACCTCTCCCTCTCCCCTTCCTCGTTGCTGGAAGCCTGTGTTATGCTCCAACGTTTTCCCCTCATATTCTCTCTTCTCTCTCTCTCTTTACTTTCTCTCTCTCGCTCGTTCTCTTTCTCTTCTCCTCTTCTCTCTCTTTCTCCTCTCTCTCTCTTCTCTCTCTCCTCCTCTCTCCTCTCTCTCTCTCTCTCTCTCTCTCTCTCTCTCTCTCTCTCTCTCTCTCCTCTCTCTCTCTCTCTCTCCTCCCTCTCCCTCTCTCTCTCTCTCTCTCTCTCTCTCTCTCTCTCTCTCTCTCTCTCTCTCTCTCTCTCTCTCTCTCTCTCTCTCTCTCTCTCTCTCTCTCTCTCTCCTCTCTCCTCTCCCTCTCTCTCTCTGCGTGTCCCTTCCCCGTCTCACCTGCCGCCTTTAGTAGCGACCACCACCGAGCAAATTGCGTTACCGACTGCCTCGCTTTTCCTCCTCCCCGTCAGGTGGAGAGCGCGAGGGTGGAAGGGCGAAAGGGGGAGAGAGAGAGGGTAGGAGGAGGACGGGACTAGGCAAGGGGAGGGTTGGAGTAGGAAGGAGAAAGAGGAGGAGGGCTAGGGACTGGGATGGAGGGATGAAAGAGGGGGTAGGAAGGAGGAGGAGGGGAATGATAGGAATGATAGGAAGGACAGTTCGAGGAGGAATGACGAGCAGAAGCCATAGGTAGAGACGGAGAATAGGAGGTACAGAGAAGTAGGAGAAGGTCGTCGGAATGGGCGTATAGAGGGAAAGGAAGGAGGAGTGAATAGAAGGGGAAGGAGATAGAGGGAGCAGAGGAGATAAAGACCAAATCGGGAGGCGAAGGCGCGCGAGCGGGGGCGACGCGACTCTACGCGGCCTCAATCACTCTCAACTTGATTTTGCATTATCATAATTCTCTCGTTTATTACGTACTTTTCTCTACGCTCACGGTGTCGGCCGCGCCACTTTAGACTTACCGAGGCCTTGAAAAAAAAAGTTGAATTCTTTATCAGCTGAGTGGCGATCAAATTGGTATTGTGGGAGCCCCTACACTCGAGGGCCAGGCGCTGTGCCGCGGGGATTTGCATATTTATTGGTTGATGATCCGGCAGGCGGCGGCGGCGGCGGCGGCGCGGGGTGCCCGGAAGGTGCGAGCCGAACTTTTAAGCTCGATGCTTATTCCTTGTATATTTACGCGGACTTGGGCTCCGGGAAGTTGTGTGTGCGTTTGTATGTTTGTTTGTTTGTGTATGTGTGCTTTACCAGCTGTTTTGACATCTGTATTTTGCATTTCTAGAGCTACGCACCAACTAAGATTTACTATCATTATACTGCTAATTCTTGCCTAGTCAGTGTAAGGATAGAAGGCAACCAGGACCTTTTTCTTCGTCCGACCGCCACGCCGCGGTACTTTCACGCAAAGTCTAAATAAATACTGATATAGAGCTTGCTTCCAAGGGCACGAAGGAAAGGCCACGGGGCATCGCGAAGGGCACGCGGGCGCGCTTGGGACGCCCCTGAGGACGCTGATGGTCACACACAGGCAGCAAAAGCGACGTTCGTTCCCCGCCGGCCGTTGGCGTGACGGACGTAATGAAGCGCGAGGGACGAGAGTTTCCGCCGCTCGCCTCGCCGGTGCGGTCGGGGCGGGGCCGGTCAGAGGGGGGGGGTGAGGAAGAGAGGTGAGTGGGAGGGGAAGGTGCGTGGGATGAGGGGAGAAGGTGAGGGGGGTGAGGTGAGGGAGAGGGTGAGGGGAGTGGAGAAGGTTGAGGGAGGGAGAAGGTGAGGCGGAAGGTGAGGGGGAGGGAGAAGTTGAGGCGACGGGAGGCAGTCGTGGGGAGGGAATGGGAGAGATCCTGAGGGAGGGAAGGGCGAGAGCGGCAGCAAAGAGGCTACCAGAGATTATCATTAATTTTGTCTTACTTATCTGCGTGCATTGACAAGCATGCCACTGCTTTGCGGCGCAGCTGTAGTGTGATAGCTTTTCCACTGTGTGTCCACTACACTCGCGCGCACAGACTCACACACACACACACACACACACACACACACACACACACACACACACACACACACACACACACACACACACACACACACACACACACACACACACACACACACACACTCTCATCTCTCTCTCTATCTATCTATCTATCTAATCTATCTATCTATCTCTCTCTATCTATCTCTCTATCTCTCTACTCTCTATCTCTCTCTCTCTCTTCTCTCTCTCTCTCTCTCTCTCTCTCTCTCTCTCTCTCTCCCTCTCTCTCTCTCTCTCTCTCTCTCTCTCTCTCTCTCTCTCTCTCTCTCTCTCTCTCTCTTCTTCACTTCACTTCACACGCATTAACACAGGCGCGCGCGTATATGCTGACATATATCCATGGTATGCTTATTTACTGGATAATTATGTCTAATATTTTTTCGCTCCATAATTGCATGTTTACGTAAATCAGTCTCCATCACCGGGTACGAAGCTGTAACTTGAGCCGTCAACTTTTTCCCCCATCTTTTTTTTTTCTTTTTTTATTCTCACTTTCTCACCCTCTCTCTCTTTTTACGGAGAGGGGGGGGTGAGGGGGGCGTGTCGGGTCCTGGGATGAGAGTGTGTTGACACGGTTGATTCCGTGTTTGCCGAGGATATAGCGCCGTACAGGTCTCTCGCGCGCGCCGCCGCAGCACCAGACGTCCCGAGGCCTAGATTTTTCCTCCCTTATTCTCAAGTGTTTCCTCCTCCTCCCGTGACCCCTCCGTCGTCGCTCTAAGCTCCCGGGACGCTCGCCCGCCTTCCAGGAGGGCCTCTAGTTCGCTAATTGCTCTGCCCGTGATGTTCTCAGGTGCACTTGTTGGGACATGGTGGGCGAGGGCTGTGAGGGTAATATGGGAGAGAGGGGGGGGGAAGGAGGGAGAGAGGAGGGAGAGAAGGGAGAGGAAGAGAGGGAGGGATGGGAGAGAGGGAAAGGGGAAGGATGGGAGAGAGGAAGAGGGGAGGGAGAGAGGGAAGGGACTGAAGAAGACGGAGAGAGGGAAGGAAAGAGGGAGAGCGCACTAGAGAGAGAGAGAAGAGAGAGAGGAGAGAGAGGAGAGAGAGAGAGAGAGAGAGAGAGAGAGAGAGAGAGAGAGAGAGAGAGAGAGAGAGAGAGAGCGCAGTCGTGGCAGGTACGAATGATCGATAAGAAGTGAAAAGTGAGCGATGGAAAATATGGAGAGCGAAAAGGCGGCAGCGGACGAGGAAAAGGCTTACGGGGGAGCCGAACCCCGCATGGCGCTCGCCCCGCCGGCCCCGCGACGAGCTGCAATTGCAAGAGAGCAAGAATGACGCGGAAGGGAAAATGTTAAAGGCGTCCCCGCACACCGAGGAACTCATTATGATAAGTAGCGCGATAAAGGTGTGCGAAGGAAACCTCTAGAGTAATTACCTTTCTCGGCCGAAGAAAGACGCGTCCTCGAGGATTTTAGAGATATGAAGGCGGAGGTCCTTGGGCGACGCGACCCAGGCAGGGCGAAGGGCCGGGGCTGGAGGAGGGGCTGGAGGGAGGGGGACCTGGCTGGAGAAGGAGACCGGGACGCGTTTTCTTTCCTGGGTTCTGTCTCTCTCTTCATCTCTCTCTCTCTCTCTCTCTCTCTCTCTCTCTCTCTCTCTCTCTCTCTCTCTCTCTCTCTCTCTCTCTCTCTCTCTCTCTCTCTCTCTCTCTCTCTCCATCTCTATCTATCTATCTGTCACACTCTCTCTCTATCTTTATCTTTCTATCTGTCAATATCTCTTATCTCTATCTCTCTCTCTTTTCTCCTTCTCTGCCTGTCTCCCGCTCTCGCTCCTATATCTCTGCTCCTTCTCCCTCTCCCTCTTCTTCTCCTTCTCCCTCTCCTCCTCCTCCCTCTCCTCTCCCCTCTTCCCCTCTCCCGCCAACGCCCGTGCGCCAATGCATGCCTCTCAAGACAGATTATATAGACTCACCTTAACGTGGAGACGCGAGGGCCGAGCCGCCTGGATTTCCGTGTATCGGGGGCGTCGCGTTGAGGCCGCCGCACCTGGTTCTCGCTCCCCTGCATTCCCGCTGCGATGGACCTCGGGCTCGGGTCCGTTTTACTCCTCGGGTTTAATGGTGTGTATGGAGAGGAGTGGAAGGGGGTGAGTGGAGGGGAGGATGGGTTGAGGAGGGGGGAGCAGAAGAGGAGAGAGAGAGAGGAGAGAGAGAGAGAGAGGAGAGAGAGAGAGAGAGAGAGAGAGAGAGAGAGAGAGAGAGAAGAGAGAGGAGAGAGAGTGAGAGAGAGGGAGAGAGAGAGAGAGAGAGAGAGAGAGGAGAGGGAGAGGGAGGGTAGAGAGAGAGAGGGAGGAGAGAGAGAGAGAGAGAGTGAGAGAGGAGGAGAGAGAGAGAGAGTGAGAGGGCAGGAAGGGAGGGAAAGAGAGTGAGACGGCGGGAGGGAGAGAGAGAGTGAGAGGGCGGAGGGAGAAGAGAGAGAGAGAGGGCGGGAGGGAGAGGGAGTGAGAGGGCAGGAGGGGGAGAGAGAGAGTGAGAGGGCAGGGGGGAGAAAGAGAGAGAGAAAGAGTGAGAGGGCGGGGGGGGGGGAGAGAGAGAGGGCGGGAGGGAGAAGAGAGAGAGAGGGAGAGAAGAGAGTGAGAGGGCGGAAAGGAGAGAAAGAGAGTGAGAGGGCGGGAGAGAGAGAGAGAAAGAAGAAAGAAAAAGAAAGAAAGAAAGTGCGATAATACCAGCCCATGAAGAATAAAACTGATTGAAATTATTATATTAGACAGAGGGATTCCAGGGGCGTGCTTGACATTTCTGCTTTGAATTATATATTGGCAGACTTAAAGCTCGTTCTTCAGTGGCCCTCCTCTCCCTCTCCTCTCCCTTCCCCACCTCCTCCTATTCCTCTTCTTCTTTCTCCTACTCCTCCTTTTCATCTTCCTGCTCCTTCTCTTTCTCCTCCCCCTTCCCATCTTCTTCCTCATTCCCCGCCCCCCTCCCCTCCTCCTCCTTCTCTTCCTTCCTCTCCTCCTCCTCCTCCTCCCCCTCCTGCTCTTCCTTTTCCTCCTCCTCCTCCTTTCCCACCTCCTCCCTCCTCCTCCTCCTTCCTCCTCCTCTCTCTTCCCCTCCTCCTTCCTCTCCTCCCCTCCTCCTTCCCCACCTCCTCCTCCTCCTTCCCCTCCTCCTGCCTCCTCCTCCTTCCCCTCCTCCCTCTAGCCCTCCCTGCCAGCGCCCCCATAGGCGCATAAGCAGCGAGACTCCCTCAAATTTGTCGACGTTTCACGGTAAGCATTTTCCCGATGCTAGAAACATTCCTGCGAGCGTCTGGAAATATTAAATCATGACGGAGAATTGCGCGAAATTGAGCCGTCGTCATTGTCTGGAAATTGCTAAGTCTTGCACGAGAGCGAGTGTCGTCCGGGGAGCGACATCTCGAGGACCTTCTCGTTGCCAGCGCATCACTTATGAATCCCTCCCGACGGTGCAGCGAGGGTTGCGCGCTGCCGGCGGGCGCGGGCGTTTTTGAGGCCCCGCTGTAGTTGGAGATTAATTAAACGGAGCGTTCGGGCAAGTGGCCGCGCGCAGCCGTTATTGTGTAGAGGAAGTAAATAATGAAGCAGCGAATGTCTGGGTAATAAACTGTTCTCAAGATCGAGTTATTGGGTTTCGCGCTGATATTGGGTCTGTGCCCTGACGGGGACGCCGGGCGCGCCTCAAAGGGGACACGCTTTAAGCTAATTCCTGGGTTCCTTTGCTCTTTCCTTCGTCCGGCCATCCCTTCTACGCATCCTTCCGTTCACTGACGCTCGCTGACCTGCAGATAAACGGAGCCTCGTCTCGTCTCGCAACGGGACGAGATTCTCAGCGTGATTATAAAGATTGGTGAAATGCCGCCGGTCCTTGGACGGAGGCGCATCCAGGTGCTAAGTGCGCCATCCCTCCGGCGGCCCGGAAGTAGCGCTCGTGTGCGAGGCGCCCCTGGAAGCCGGTTCGCAGGACATTACACGGGCGTGATGGGCCGGGAAGAGCGTGCTCGCGCTTTTATGAAACGCTTTGGGATTTTCGGGATGGCCCTGTCCTAAGACGCGGGGGCTGGGTGATCGGGTCGTGTCTTGTCGACTGCCCCTAGCCCGGGGGGGGGGGGGGCATCAGGGATCCAGGGGCTTAGACGATTGCGCGAATGTGACGCGGCGAAGGAACGGCTGAGTCGAGCTGAGTTCCGCTAGTGATCTGAAGCCTCCCGCATCCTGCCAGCCCCCTGACTGCGGCACGAGGCGAGAGCGCCCCGGCGTGAGTCTAGTCGGGGAGGCCAAGAGTCTCGGCCATAATGATTCTTCCTTAACGTTGCAACTTTTACATTAGCCCCATTGGGGCTGCGGCGCAAGACCTCCACAAATGGCCAAGTTTGGATCCGGAGTTTGTCGCCGGAATTTCAATGTCGGGATTGTAGGCGGCGCGTTAGCTCGTCACCGCCGCCGCCGCCCTCGTGTATGCGGGCCGCGTGGGGCGGGTTCCTCCCCAACGGGATCTCGGAAGTTCTGCTCCTCTGTCGCTGGTGACCGCGGCGGGCCGGCACTGCCGCGTCAGCGTATTGTGGCCGCGTTTTATCAGGACATGACAAGATTTCCAATTCGGTATCGGGACGTCACCGCTCGCAGGGCCCGCGGTTCCGCCATGGCCGGGCGGGCGGGCGCGCGGGCGGGCGCGTGGCGGGCGGGGAGGTCGATTGGCCGAGATTGAGTGGCGTCGTCCCGGTGATTACGGAGCAGATTAGAATTAATCCTAATCCCGCGGGCTTTCAAGGCGCCCGCCCCGGGTGGTCTATATCGCTGATGTACAGGTGATTGGAAAGGCTCGCGCTCCCGTCGAAAATTGGCTGTGTTTCGCGAGTGATTGATAGCGGGGCGTGACGTCATCCCGCGGGAGGGGCTCGCCCCCGGCCTCGTCAGCCGACCCATGTTTAGGCTCCAATTCGCCGACGCTGATATTCCGCTTCCCGTAATTTGGGCGAACTTTTGGAATATATTATTCAGTGTTGTAATTATACATTCCATAAAATTGTCGGGTCAAAAAGTGTGCCGCACCAAATTAAGGCTTTGCAGGAGCAGAGAGCAGGGAAAATCATGGCGGAATTGGGGGTGGGACTTAATGCGAAATGAAGCTGGTGATGGCGGCGAGAGCGGCCTGGTGGCGCTGGCCAGCTCCGAGGGATCGGAGCCTGTCAGAGGTCGTGCGTTTTGAAGCGTCGGTTGAGACCCGGGTGTTTAGGAGCAGGTGTGGTTACAGGTGAGACTCCAGGCCGTTGGGAAGCGAGGGCGCAGGTACGGGGCGTGGGGCGGCGAGGGCGGCGGGAGCGGCTGGCCTAGTTTGGTATGCAGGGCGGGAGTTGCAGCTGCCTTGACTCTGACGATAACTCACTCAAATTTGCCCTAAGTGGAGGTTTTTATTCGTATAATTCGATTCTCGGAGGATTTATATTTCTAGGAGGTTAAGGTGAAAAACGAATTTATATTCTCCGCCTTACTCGGTATTTATTCAGCATTTATGTGGAGCACGAGATATAGAGTAGACACTAAGGCGAATGGCCGTCCCCGGTAGAAGCGCAGTAAACGTTCATGAACATTATTCGCATTCCTACCTACTTACATACATATATTCATACATGCAGGCATACCGAAACACACGCACGTGTACACAAATAGACGTTCAGTGTCAGCGAGCCCCACATGGTGCCGTCAGCTGGCACCGATGCAGTTTCCCCGCATCAACATAAACTTGCATGTGGAGCTTTAGTCCGTGTCAGAGCCAGACCCATCAGTTAGCGCAGGGATTATTGGCCGACTTGAGGTCCTCTATCCGGCTGTGTCTCGCGCCGCCGTGCTGGGGCGAGGGACAGGGGCGTCGGGATCCTTCCCTCTGGCCCCGCGTGCTGCTCCTTTTAACCAGTTCGATGTCCCGAAGGTCCGTCTCGTGTTGCCGTGCATCCTGATCCCGCCGAACGTGTTGCCTCGTGGCTGCCTCACGTGGACCTCGCTGGACCCCCCTCCCCCAGTCCAGCGAACGGCCTCGCTTTCCCCCTTCCGTTGCACCGCATGGACGGCACCTCCACCTGTCGCCGCAGCGCCGTCTGCCCTCTGGCCTCCTGCCCGCGGCCGCCGCTGCCTTGACCACTAGAGCTCTTCCGCTCGCACGCCCTCGGGGACCATTTTTTGTCCGAAAGGAGGCAGGGTTTCACGGGGGAAGGACCAGCGGGGGGAGGGGGGAGGGGCAGGGGAAGAGAAAATGAAGGAAAAATACAGTGAGAGTGAAAATGCATGGAACGAAGGAAGGAAGGGAAGAGTAGGAGAACGAGGGAAGAAGTGTAGAGCAATATGTGGTGACAGGTCTGATTATCTTGAGGGTAATTATGATAAGAAGACGCGCGAGGGAAGAAAAAAAACAGAGAGAAAATGATTTCGAAAAGAAAATGTGAAGCAAAGAAACGGCGAAGAAGACGGAGTCGTTCCCGAAAGTTTTTTTTTTCTTCTTCTTCGCGGCAGAAAGGAGGCGCGGGGGGGGGGGGGGGGGGGAAGCAGGAGACAGCGGGAGCGGGAGCAGGAAGGGAGTCGCGCTGCCGTGAGAGAGGAACAAAGGTCACTAAGAGGGAACTCTTTTTGGGGGAAGGAGTTATAAAAGAGGTATTAGGAGCGCGAGATGCAGCGGGACGATGGGGGGGGGGGGGGAATGGAAATAGAACTCAGGTGAACAGCTGCATAAAGACGGTCGGGGTCGGGTTTGTTTCGCGCCGAGACTTGGGATGTTCTCGAAGCGGCGCTGAGGGGAGGCTGGGACACAGGCGCCCACTCGCGTGCATGGGAGGGAACTCACTCGCTCATTCACTCTCTCGTACTCTCTCTTTTCTTTTCTCTTGTCTCTCTCTCTCTCTCTCTCTCTCTCTCTCTTTTTCTCTTCTCTCTCTCTCTCTCTCTCTCTCTCTCTCTCTTCTCTCTCTCTCTCTCTCTCTCTCTCTCTTCTCTCTCTCTCTCTCTCTCTCTCTCTCTCTCTCTCTCTCTCTCTCTCTCTCTCTCTCTCTCTCTCTCTCTCTCTCATCTCACCGTTCAGTATTCACGATCTCACTCACGCACTTAATCAATCAGTCAGCCAATCATTTACTTACGTGATGATTGTCCAAAGACTCATCCAAATACTCACCACCCACTTACTCAACCAAAACCGACCTCCCGCCCACCTGTCGATGTATTCTCTCACTACACTCACTCGCTCACTCAGATCGCCGCCCCACACCATACACGCACGAACACTAACTCACCCAAGCACTCACTCACCCGAACACTAACTCACCAAAACATTTATTCAC
Organism: Penaeus vannamei; assembly: GCF_003789085.1. Taxonomy (NCBI): domain Eukaryota; kingdom Metazoa; phylum Arthropoda; class Malacostraca; order Decapoda; family Penaeidae; genus Penaeus; species Penaeus vannamei. The sequence continues at coordinate 298,236 of NW_020872711.1, read as the reverse complement.
TCAAGCACTCACTCATCCGAACATTCACACGCCAAACACTCACTCACCTCACAAAGCACTCACTCACCCGAACATTCACACTTACTCACCCGAACACTAACTCACCAAAACATTTATTCACCCAAACACTCACTCACTTCACTCTTCACTCACCCGAACACTCACTCACCCGAATACTAACTCACCAAAACATTCACTCGCCCAAGCACTCACACCCCCAAACATTCACTCAGACGCCCGCCCGCTTCGGAAACAGCGGGGCGCCCGCTCACGGAATAAAGATGATATGCATTTGTTATTCCCGCGCGGAGAGTTCAATTTCGGCAGAATGGGGGAATAATTGGCAGTTACAGGTGGCGAAGCTCCCGGTCGAAATTGTGAGTGAAGAGGGCGCCGCGAGGACACTCGAATGCAAAAGAAATGGGAAGAACTCGGGATGAATGAGTTGGGAGCAAATTAATTCGGGGCCGGAGAGGCGGAGATCAAAGGCGCGCCCGAGGGAGAAAGGAAGCCAGGATGTCGGACGCGGGAACCCGAAGGCGCGCGAATAGTTTCGAGGATCGGCGCGGGGGGAGGGGGGGAGGGGGGATGGGGAGGGGGGCTACTTTCTTGGGATGGAGGGCGTCTTCGAGTCGGGTGGGTGGGTGGGGGTGGGCTTAGTGTATGCCTGTGCACGTACGCACACGCACACGCACGCACGCACACACACACACACACACACACACACACACACACACACACACACACACACACACACACACACACACACACACACACACACACACACACACACACACACACACGCCCACGCCCACACGCCGACCCGCCGCAGCCGCAGCGCGAGCGGCTCCTTCCCGGGGCTTCGGCGCCCTTTGTCGACGCCCGATGCCCCTTTGTGCATGGCGAATGGGCGGAGGAGAGCAGCACGATCGCCTTTGTGCTCCGATTCCAGACGGCCGGCGGGAGGGAGCTCAGGGCGGCCGGCCGGGGTTTGCGCTTGTATTTATCTTGCCCCGCGCAGAGGGAACCCTATTTTCTTCCCCAGTTTATTGGAGGACACTCGGTGTGGGCGCGGCGGGCGGGAAAAGTGTGAGCGTGTGTTTGTTTGGGTCGTGCGGGCGCCGGGGAATCGGGCGCGCGGGCGAGCCACTCGGGGGACTTTTGGGCTCAGACTGTTTGCTCCGAAGAATATATATATATATATATATATATATATATATATATATATATATATATATGTGTGTGTGTGTGTGTGTGTGTGTGTGTGTGTGTGTGTGTGTGTGTGTGTGTGTGTGTGTGTGTGTGTGTTTGTATGTTTGTTTGTATATGTGGATGTATTGTGTTACTAGATGTATGAATATATATCCATAATACGAGGAATATTAAATATATTCCCTGATGAAATGTTTTCCTTAAATACTTTAACTTACGATGTTGTCATTTGATGAAGAGGAAAAAAAAAACTAAAATTAAAGAGTATTTAATCCGCTTTCACTGTAAACACTTTTGTCCATTATTTTGTTCACAGGATAATTAAATGTAAATATTCATGACATTTTTAAAGCTGTGCCGTGTTGTCTTTATTGATTAATTCTCGCCACTACTTGTTTGCGGTTCAGGCATGTCATTGGTCTTGGTTAGACATGGTGTTCTTGTATTTTGTCTCTTCGTTTTATGGTTTGTTGTAATTCCTCTTCCGTTTTCGCTTTTGCTTTCACACCCTTTTCGTTCGCTCATTCCCGTCTTTATTCTTTGATTCTTCTCCTCTTGTCTCATCTTTCATTGTCGGAGCTCTCCTCTTCGCGTCCTTTTTTCCTCGTTCCTTCTCCTAGCCTTTCTTTCCTCCTCGCTTCCCTCTCCTCCTGCCACCGCCGTTTCCTTGGCTTCTTCCCTCCTCCTTTTCCCGAAGCTTCTCCCCCCCTGCGCCCCCTGCTGGAGTGGGGGGGGGGGAGCGCCCAAGGGGACCATCCGTCGGCGGCGAGCGCGGCTGGGAGGCCCGCGCGACAGGTCCTGGCGCTTCCCTTTAGTAAATTCGGCTGAGTATGGGCCCTGCGAGGAGGGCTCTCGTGCCCGCCTCTTTACCTTCGCATGTATGACAGGGGGATTAAAACACGGCACGCGCCCGCGCCTCGCCACCGCTGATTTAGCCCCGTGGCTCTGAAATAGACATAGCTATGTAATTAGCGGCGAAGAATAGGATGGCATTCGCTGGGTGTGATGCCAAGGTATTTGTTTGTTTCCTTTTTTCTTTTGCCCATCTGCGAGAGAAGACCTCAAAGTCTGTTCGTAAAAGATGCGAAACGCTAAAATCCGCTGCCACCTCTTTTATCCAAAAAGAAAAAAAACAACGGGGACTTCGTCGCTGAGTCGCCTTTAGGACAAGGGCTGCGGCTTCCCTCTGCGCTCTTCTATTTCCGTATCATGTCACTGAGATATTGTTCCTCGTCCGAGACGTCAAAGCGAGGCGGCGGCGGCGGCTGATAGCTGACGGCGCGGCGGCGGCGTTGAGTGCTGGCCGTCTTGCTGATACGAGACGCGGCCAACGTATTGCTGCTATTGATGGCGGTCGCGGCGGAGCCCTTGGCGGGAGGTCTCTTTTTCTACTCCTGGAGGTTGGGTCGTGACGGCGCAGAGCCATAACGGCGCAAAGGGGATCGCAGTGGAAAGAGGCGGCGGGAATGAGGGAGTGAATGGGGCGAGGGATGTGATGGTTATTAGAGAAGTATTACTGTACCTGAAGTTGATGGCACAAATTGGGATATGTGTAACGGGGGAAATGGAGGTAATAAGAGGCGAAAATGGCAGCCGTAATGGGCGGCGGGAGTATAGAAGCTTTGCTTAAAGACTGCTAACTGCCGCTGCTTGGTCCTCTCTTGCGGGGAATGGTTATTCATGCCACTTTTTTAGGCTTCTGCTCCCGACGTTTTTTCCGTTTCGGAATGTTCTCGGGGAAGTTATATCGGAAGTTTCTGGTGCGTCTGGCCTAGGAGAGACGGCCCGAGTGACAACGCGTCTCTTTTGTGAAGAAAAAAGTTTCTGTCGATGTTATATTCATAAGCATAATGGATCATTGATTCGCATTGTGCTTCTCTCTGCAAGCGTAGAATGGAGGTTTGTGTTTCTATCTAATTGCACTGGAGCGATGTCTTAAGAGGCCCTGGCGTGTCCGCGCATCTTTGCCAACGGAAGACGGGAATCATATTTTAAAAATGTTTTCACGGCTCGTAATGAGAAAACTTACGACCGGGAAACATCTGGCGCGCGCAGGATATTCCCGCTGGCCTTCGTAATGCCGTTGCCGGTGGTGGCACCTCCGTTCGTAGGCGGTGCCACATTGGTGCCAGTGCCAATATCAACCCGCTCCCGATGCTGTGTTAATGGGGTACAATTTGACGAGCGTCTGTCCAGTGGATGATAAGATTATGGCGTCTTGGATGCTACTGATACTGGCTTGACTTATTATTCCCATTCCGGTTCACGATTATTACAGTACCAGGTGTATGTAAGTGTTATGATCCCCCTGATTGATATTCTTCGCTCCCGCCAGTGTGAACAAGTCCCCGTGGTCTTCATGTGGAACCTGGCGTTACAGTTGCTACGGAAATGCAACAGCTGTTTTGTTTACCCACCGGTGTGCATGCTTTCGTTCAGAAGAGTGAGCGCTTGCGTGTGGTTAGCGCAAGAACGAGTGATTGATTGAATTGAGTGAATTGAATTGAGTGAGTGATTGAAGAACGGTGGATTGCAATAGAAGGCTCGCTCCGCCCTGATTCGTCGGTCGCAAGAACGGCCAGCGGCGCCCTGGGCACTGCGCTCGGGAAGAACGGCTGCGCTCTTTGCACTGTTCGGGCGCCTGATTGCTCTCGCGGTCCTCGTGCGAGATGCGGACTGCTTGTCGAGATTTTTTTGAGTGTCTCGTGTGTGTGTGTGTGTGTGTGTGTGTGTGTGTGTGTGTGTGTGTGTGTGTGTGTGTGTGTGTGTGTGTGTGTGTGTGTGTGTGTGTGTGTGTGTGTGTGTGTGTGTGTGTGTGTGTGTGTGTGTGTGTGTGTGTGTGTAGGTACGCTCACATGTACGTGTACATGTTTTGTTTTTTCCATGCGCAACTAGCGTTTTCGGGATTTCTAGTTCTAGATCAAAGCACAAATGTTTGATATTCTCTTTGTGTACATCTGATATCTAACAGACTCGTCTATTATTTTTAATCAACGTTTTTAATCGTCGCGCTGACTCGAAATTGAAATAGCAGCATATGCTGACTGAGCGCGAATCAGTGTTTTCTTTGTGAGGCATTTCCGTCCGAATAGAAAACAGAAGATAACAAAGCCTGGTTCAGCGCATTCGCTTTGATTTAATTGCATTTTTGTAATCATGCTTAATTGTGACGTCGGACTTTTATTAACCGCTAAACGAATTCGTTTTAATTTCTTATTGTGTATATATACAAGATTGCTTCAGTAAAGTAAATTAAGAGTTTATTTTTTCTTATTTTGGGAATCTTCCTTTAGTAACGTATCGCAGTATTTTGCTATTATATTAAGAATTATTATATTATATTAAGAGCATGCTTTATCAAGAACAGTGGCAGAGCAAAGACCCGTACGAATCAACATAAAAATGAAACAGAATTACCACCGTTAGCATTACTGTCGGGTTCTATTGACATAGCCAGTGTGCAGCGAGTCAACGGAAATATTAGCCGGGAATTATCAAATGTCAGAGGACGAGACACGAACCGGGGATGCGACTCCAGGCCATCGTTATGCCCCGCTTCGCAACGCCGCCGATTCAGGAAGTCCCGAAAAAAAAAAAATATCCCTCGCACAAACACACAGCGGGATAAAAAATAAATAAATAAATAAATAAATAAACACCGCGAGTGACAAACGCCTGTTACGCCCGAAATGCGTCACGGCTTTCGTTACGCAAATGGACGGCCATTAGCAGCCCCCCCCCTCCCCTCCGTCCGCGGTGCACAGCGGAGCACGCGGGTTCGGTCCGTGAGGTCTGCCGGGCCATTTTCCGCGGGTCTTCCCCAAACCGCCCTACACCTTTACGGTCTCTTATTAAAGTTGGGACTCAGGACGCCCCCCCTCTCTCCCTCCCTCTCCCTATTCCCCCTCCTCCCTCCCTCCCTCCCTCACTCCCTCCCTCCCTCCCTCCCTCCCTCCCCCTCCTCCCTCTCCCTCCCTCCCTCCCTCCCTCCTCCCCAGCCACACGCCCCTCGCACTGCCGCACGCACAATGCTGCCCCGTGTACTACTCGCCTCGCAGTTTCTTCCCCGTCCGAGGAGGCCGCTCCCGGCATTCACTCGGAGCGTCGCTGGCAAGGCTTTGCAGGGGCTTCATTCGCTCGCTCTTTCATGGGGAGGAATATGCTGTGGGAGTCGGAGTTTAAAGGGAAATGGAATGCAAAACAAATTCTCTCAATTAACATGCCGCCTTTCTCTCTCTTCTCTCTTCTCTCTCTCTCTCTCTCTCTCTCTCTCTCGTCTCTCTCTCTCTCTCTCTCTCTCTCTCTCTCTCTCTCTCTCTCTCTCTCTCTCTCTCTCTCTCTCTCTCTCTCTCTCTGTATAAATATATATAGATAGATAGATATGCATACATGTATACATATATATATATATATATATATACATATATATACATATATATACATATATATACATATATATACAATATATACATACATATATATACATATATACATATATACATACATATATATAATATATATATACTTATATATATATATTATATATATTATATATAATATATATATATATATATATATATATATATATATATATATATACGTACATATATACAGTATATACATATGCATACATATACAGTGTGTGTGTGTGTGTGTGTGTGTGTGTGTGTGTGTGTGTGTGTGTGTGTGTGTGTGTGTGTGTGTGTGTGTGTGTGTGTGTGTGTGTGTGTGTGTGTATATATATATATATATATATATATATATATATATATATATATATATATATATAATATATATATATATATACATGTAATGTATGTGGGTGGTGGTGTGTATATAACCTGTAGACGTACGTATGCGCATCATGTTCCTAGCTTGAATGATTTTCAGGACCCTGGTTGCACGAAGGCCCTGGCGGTGTAGCTGCGGCAGGGGTTGAGTCGGCCCGCCGGGCGGCTGCAGCATCGCCTTTTGTTTTTCTTCCGGATTCACCTTTCGTATTAGATGCGCCTCGGATTCACATTTACACTTTGATTCCGCGCCATCCTCGACCGCACTTTGCTGCTCGGTTTTGTTGTTGAAAAGGTTGGGTTGTGGGATGTATGGATAAAGGGAACTGATAACATTACTAAACAACTGACTCGTCCGCGGAGCAACTGGCACGTATCCTATACTTGCTCATCTCGTCATTCGTCTGCATCTCTCGATCCTTATCTCCTGCACGAGGGAGGGCGCCGTCGCCACTGTGCAAGGGCAGTGATGCCTCGCGCCCTCGGCTTGGCCTCGTCTGGTCATTAGGCTCTGCAGTGTTTAGCTTTCAATGCTACTTGAACAGGTGGTCCCCGGCGTGGATATCGGTCCCCAGTGAGTAATCGTCGGCTCCCTCCCTGCCCCATAGCCGCCCCCCCCCCCCCCCCGGCGCGCGAGGCAATCAGGTAAATGTGTCTAGGAGCGATTATCCAAGTTAGTCTAAGCAAGTCCTTTTGTGAGGTCCTAACTGCGCCATGAAGGCTTTTGTGGGCTTCGCCGCCGACCCGTCTCTCGAGCTCAGTAGCCGGAAGATAAACGCGCGCTGGGACAATCCTGGTGTAGCTGCGCAGCGCGGGAGACCTCGCCATTTGCGCTGCCTGGCCCGCGCGAAATCTCCGACGCCTACTTCCAACCGACCCATTCAACCCCGGGCCAAGCAGCACTGCAAGGCGTAGCGAGGCTGCCATACTCACGCCGGCCAGGCATTACAAGTGGGCGAAGGAGGCAGATGAGGCACGGAGACGCCAGCAGGAAGGAGGCGTCTCGGGGCGTGCTGGGGCGAGCCGGCCGAGGGAGGAGCGCCGGGAGAGGACCTGAAGGGAAACTCGGGGAAAAGGTCGCGTGTTACTCCGCCCATTGTTCGTGCTTGGTTATTCGGCTCTTGGCATTTCACCGTTTTCTTGTCTTTTGTTTTTGTTGTCTGCCTTAGTGTCCGGACTGTTACTGGTATTGTCTTTTTATCGATATTCCTGTCACTATTGTTTCCATCCCTATGGCAAGCATTGTGAACATTGCAATTTATTTTACCATTATCATCATTATCATTATTATTGTTGTTGTTTTGTTGTTATAATTATTTTTGTTATTATTATTATTTTATTATTGTAGTAGTAGTAGTTGCTGTTGTTATTTGTTTGTTATCATTACTACTACTACTACTACTGCTGCTCCTGATCACTACTATTGTTGGTGACTAGTTATTATCATCTTTATAGCTATAAAGATTATCAGCAGTGCTAGTCGTGTTCACAGGCAGCACTAAAAGCATTTCATCTGGCAATTGATTGATATTTCTTTTCTGCATTCCTTGCCAGGCCTAAAAAATAAAGCGATTAATTATCAACAAAGATTCCCAAACGTTGAATTGTGTCTGACAGAGAGAATCTCTTGAAATCCTCTTCGGAAACATCCATTGAAATGAGAGGACGCTCTCAGTCTTTCAATTCATTTAAAACGAAAAATTCTGACCCAGTTTTCGAAAGGGATGCGTTCCAAGTGGAGCAAGGGAGAGCATGGCCCTCTCCCCGCCACGGCGCTGCTGCTCCGTGCCTCTCCAACGCGCCACGCCACGCAGGTCCATGCTCGCCTCATTGTTACTCTGTGTTTCTCCATGGTGTCATGCTACAGGCCTACGCAATGTCCTTCTTCGTGTCATGTCACTGCTACGTGCCACATCTCCACACCGTGCCATGCCACATTGTTGCTTCGTGCCCTTCAAAAATGCCACGCCACACTCGGCTTTGGATTTCCTTCCCGTTCTTATCTGCGCGCTGGCAGTCCACATTCCGTTTCACTGTACACTCCCCATTTTAGTGTTATTGCTGTGTCTCTCAAATTAGCTACACGTATTTCGAGCTGCAGCTTCAGTTCTGACTTCACAACCCAGGCCCGGCCACTCTTTGCTCCAGGCTCGTGTTCCTCGCTCCCAGGCGCTCCTGGCCGACGTGTTTCGCTCCTCATTTTGCGTTCGCGTCACTCGTGCCCGAGCGCTACTCCGCACGCCCGCGCTCCGCTTCCTCGGCGCCCCTGGACACGCTCGCGGCGCCACACGCGGGTTAAAGCTGACGCGAGTGGCCTAATAGCATCGATATTTGAGCCCATTATCGGTGTTCTCGTCTCATGCGTCACGATAACGTCGCGCGAAGTTCTTTTTTTTTCCCTTTGGATATGCAAAGTCTGCCTCGCCTTCGCGTTTTTGCCTCGGAGGGCTTGGGGCTCCGTGGCTCCTTTTGGCGTCGTCCTCATGGCGTGTCCGCATCATAATACTCATCAGCGGCTTCGTCGTCTGTAGGCCCGTTTCCCTCTTTATGATCAGGCTCCAACCTGCACGATCAATTAAAGAAAATCAATGTATTGGGAGATAGGATTCATGCAAACAAAAAATATTTTTCAAGTTCTTATCAAACTTCACCCAGCAAAATGCACTGCATTCGAAAAGTTGGGTGATTTATACTGAATGTGCAAGAGTTCTTAGAATTTGGTATCATAACGACGCTCTCTACAAGTCAATATGGATGGATAACGTTCTTGCTGTTTAAATAGACCCGGAGATAGTATATTTACCGTATAGTACGTTTTTTTCAGATTGTTAAAAGCGACAGCTGTTGTCATTCGAAGTCGAGGGTCCCATCTGTTTACGAAGTGATCTTGTACGGAACTGCATAACTGATGTCTGTCTGTCTGTCCTGTTGGCATGCCCTGTTACCTGTTGCCGGTCGTGTTTGGCATCGACACACACATATATTCAGGATATATGACAATATCTAATATCGATACGGATAGCAGCCTAAATCAGCCTTTGATGCGCCCGCATTTATCGACGGCCAGAGGGAGGCCCCGCATGCACAGCAACTGGAGCGAATCGATATCTATATAGCTTTGATCAGCAGCCGTCGAGCTACACTTCACATGACCTGGCATCGTGACGGCCGCGCGCTGATTAGTCGGGACAGATTATCCCGCGTGGCTGAGGGGGAAGTATTCGCAGGGGCTAACGAGCCTGTAACCGCTTAATTAGATTTGTTGCGGGTGATTAGATTGGGCGAGCGATGTAAACAAGCTCTCTTAGGACTCCTTGGGTCATAACATCTTCGCTGCTGGACTGATCTGAGGCGTTGTGGCGAGGCGGGGGGGGGGGGGGGGGGGCAGCGGGGTTGTAACTGGGGTTAAACGTCGGGTAAAAATTGTTTTTAGGGTTGTTTAGATAGAGATAGAGAGAAGGCAGTTAAATATATATATATATATATATATATATATATATATATATATATATATAATAATATATATATATATATGTGTGTGTGTGTGTGTGTGTGTGTGTATGTGTATATTTATATGTGTGTATGTGTATGTGTGTACAAACATACATACCTTTTTTTTTTCTCTCTCTCTCTCCACATACACACACATTATATAGATAGAAAGATAGATAGATATGATGTGCATGTGTGGGTGTATATATGTATTCATGTATATGTACGCTAAAACACATACACTCACACGCATGGATTTATAAAGGCACGAGCCGGGACCAATGAGAAGACTTTAGCCTCCATTAGATTCCCGCAGGATGAACAAGTGGCCCCGGGTTTGATGTCGGCCGGGGCCTCTCAGGATACTTTCCTGGGTCTTCACTTGCAGGATCTCTCGTCGCTCTCCTTTGTTCATTTTTACTTTGATTTCCTCCCGAGATATTTTCGCTTTGTGCCCGCGGAGAAACTTTGTACCTTGATGTAAATACGGCATAGTCTGTGCCTTCTTGTTGCGCGGCATTTAAAGACGGAAGGCGCCTCGGAGAATGTCCCGTGGAAGGGATGAAAGGGCCAGGCGTTTGATGCTTCTGTTATGTAGCGGGATTATCGACACCAGCGAGTTCGGGGAAAGTCTACGGGGTTCGTGCGCCAGATTTCAGTTACTTTTGCGCTGAGGGTGTTTTGGGTTTGGAAATATTTTGGGCTAAAAAGTAGAGCAATTTGTTAGAAATTGGCAGGCAAACGCACATACACACGTACACACATACACACACACACTCACACACATACATATATACATATTTACAAACGTGTACACATACATACAAACGTGTACATACATACATACATACATATACATATTTAAACGTGTACATACATACATAC
>NW_020872711.1:249374-281641 GCF_003789085.1 Penaeus vannamei | reverse complement strand
TCCACTCTCTTCTTCCTCTTTCCTCTCTCTCCTCTCACTCTCACTCTCTTTCCCTCTCACTCTCTCTCTCACTCTCTCTCACCCTCTCTCTCTCTTTCTCTCTCTCCCTCTCACTCTCTCTCTCTTTCTCTCTCTTCATTCACTCTTTCCCTCTCTCTTCTCCTTTCCTCTTTCTCCCTCTCACTCTCTCTCTCTCACCTCTCTCTCTCACTCTCTCTTCTCTCTCACTCCACTCTCTCTCTCTCTCTTCTCTTCTCTCTCCTTCTTCCCTCTCTCTCTCTTCTCTCTCCTCTCTCTCTCTCTTTCTCTCTCCTCTTTCTCTCTCTCTCTCCCTCTCTGTCTCTCTCTCTCTTCTCTCTCTCACTCTTCTTTCCTCTCTCCTCTCCTCTCTCTTCTCTTTCTCTCTCCCTCTCTCTCTCTCTCTCTCTCTCACTCACTCTCTCTTTTCTCTCTCCTCTCACTCTCTCTTTCTCTCTCTCTCCTCTCACTCTCTCTCCTTTCCTCTCCTTCTCTTCTCCCTCTTCACTCTCTCTCTCTCTCTTCTCTCTCTCTCTCACTCTCTCTTCTCTCTCCTCCCTCCTCTCCCTCTCACTCTCGTCTCTCTCCCTCTCTCTCTCTCCCTCTCACTCTCTCTCTTCCCTCTTCACTCTCTCTCTTTCTCTCTCCCTCTCACTTCTCTTTCTCTCTCTCCTCTCTCTCTCTCTTTCTCTCTCTCTCTCTCTTCTCTCTCTCTCTTCTCTCTCCTCTCACTCTCTCTTTCTCTCTCTCTCTCCCTCTCTCTCTCTCTCTCTCTCTTCCTCTCTCTCTATCCCTCTCACTCTCTCTTTCTCTCTCCCTCTCACTCTTCTCTTTCTCTCTCTCCTCTCTTCTCACTCTCTCTCTCTCTCTCTCTCTCTCTCTCCTCTCTCTCTCTCTCTCTCTCTCTCTCTCTCCTCTCACTCTCTCTCTCCTCTCTCTCTCCTCTCTCCCTCTCTCTCTCTCTCTCTCTCTCTCTCTCTCTCTCTCTCTCTTCTCTCTCTCTCTCTCCTCTCTCTCTCATCTCTCTCTCTCCCCTCCCTCTCCCCCCCTCGCATCTGAGTGACGCACTAGGCTTCATGATCTTTCCGCATGCCACTTAACCCTTCACATTCAAAGCGTCTTTACTCAGCAAAGGTCGCGTTGGGACTTACGAGATTCTGTATGTTCTAAGACGAGGATCTTGGGGATGGCCGGATAATGTGAGAGGTCGTTAAGTTACGGGAGGCATATGATTACGTGGGATCGTAGGGTAGAACGTCTGTTTGGAAGGAAAAAGGTATGCGGCTTTAGTCAGATCTGGGATTTATGTAAGGTCTGGTTGAATGCGAGGCTGTTCCAGGAATTGTGAGCGGATCTTACGCGGCGAGACAGGATATGTAGAGGTAGACGGAATACAAAGGACGTGAAACTACACAAAGGGACTTAAAGATGCCGTGGCCAAGCAGTTAACGTAGTAATGGATGGTGGGCGACGGACAGAGTCGTTCCAGTGTTTACTCTCTGGTCACACTGCCGACGTGGCGAACACCTCGCCAGGGGTTATACTCGGATGCTTATTTCTTGCAAAAAAAAAGAAAAGAAAAAGAAATATATATCGTACCTCGTCTCAGTTTTGGCAATGTCTCGGATCTCTTGTTTCTTCCCGACTTTGAAGGTCTACGTAGACTGGATCCCTCGAGTTGTTAAAGTTAGCTCTTGGGCTTTTCCTGAGGAATTTTGTCGAGGAAATGCAATTGGTAGCTCTTTAATCGCCCTCGCTGGCTCTGCCGCCGGCGGAGGACGAGGCCATTCAGCCCTTTGCGCCTCAGTCGCGATGGCTCTGCAAAGCGGGCCAATCCTGTGCAACAGCGCGACGAATTGCCTTAGACGGCTTCGCGGGCTGTATCGAGCGTCGCCATGACGGCTGTTAGGGCTGAAGGCAGTTCCCCGGCAGAGCGAAGGGCGGGTCGAGTAACGCCGCCCATTTCAGCGCCAGGTGAAGCGCCGGAACCAAGAGGACGAGCGGGGTGAGCGCGAAGGTCGGGCGCCGCCCATGACGCGCGCTGTGTAATCTTGGCGGCTTTGATGTTGCTGATGGAAAAATTGAAAGATAAATATTTGTGCAACTCTTTAATATTGTGAGTGCAATGGGTCGCATGTGCGCCTCTCGTTGGCTCGCAGCGCACACACGCGCTAGTTACTCTTCGCGTTTCAAAAACTGTTCCCGAACCGCTTCTGCATATTTATTGAGGGCGGTTACTAGTGTGTGCCTTAAGCGCCAACACATTCATTTAGTTTTAGAATCAGCAATATTGATGCCGAGAGGGATGCAAACGGCGGCCGCGAGGGCGTTTAAGTGGAGGGAGCGAGCAGATGTTACGAGTTTCTTCCAGAAGCGTCGAGAAGCCGCATACCAATCAGCTGGTGTTTAGAAGTGCAGCCGCCGTGGAATTCTAAGTACACTTAAAATGAGTTAACCAAGCATAACGCTAAATAAACGGCTTGCGCTGGACGAGCGAAGAGGATGGGGCATCATGTATATTAGATAAAGGATAAGCGTAAGTGCGCCAGTTATCGTGATGGAATGGAGGGGAGAGATGGAGGCAGGCAGGGGGGGGGCGCAGGTAAAGGGGAGGGAACCAAGGAAGTGTCGGGGAAGACGCAGGAAGCGTGCCACAGTCGAGCCGCGTCGCCCCGCACCGCCTCGTGTCGCTCCGATGCGTTCCCTTGGAGTTTAAGTGGTGATAGGAGGCGCCGTAACAGCGCCGCCGCACCGCATTGGGGTTGGAACGCCTATCTATACAGGATCCCGAGCCACAAACTTTTCCCCACACCCGCCGCAACCACCGCAGCGACCACCCCCTTTGCAGCGCGAGCGAGCGCGCGCGGGCGCATTTGCCATTCCACCCGGCCCCGCCAGCGCCATTTTGCCGTGTCATCGTTAATACTGGCGACCTGAACATAGGAGAGCGGCTCGGAGGCAAGCGTCGCATCGCCATAAAACAGTGGCTCACAGAAGTCCGGCAAAATGAAAACATGAAATGTGAGTTCATCCTTGCGTGGAACCGCTCTACATTTTGCTCCTAAAACTGCACTCTGGGTTGATGTGATGTTATTTATTCCTCGGGGACGGCGAAGACACGTGCGGAGAGCAGCCATGTTATCTCCGCAAGTGCACCTGCGGAAGGCCTTCGTGGCAGCGGGCGCCTTGAGATAACGGAAGAGGACGAGGGGGAGATGCGAGGTAATGCGGAAGCGGGGGAGGGGGGGGGTAGTGAGAGGTATTGAGAGGGTAGAGTACAAGCGACAGCCGAGTGAGATATCGGGAAGGTGTGGGAGCCTGAGGCAACGGGCGGATGGCACGGGGAGGCGAGATCGAGCTCGAGTAACAGATTGTAATGATGATAGAAAGTGATATGGAACGCGAGTCGAGGGGGAGGTGGCTAATCCGTAGGTATGGCAAGGAACTGGGACAAAAGAAAGGAAGGAAGGATGAAAAGGGAAGAAGCGAAGACAAGAAAGGAGGGAGAATGCGAGGGAGGAAGGAAGAGGAGGTGCAGTAGTCTTGTCGTTTCACGCACGATCTTCTCCCATGTAATATTTAAAGAGGGCATCTTCTTCGTGCAACTTCCAGGCGAATGGGACCAAGTGCAGCTCTGCCCACCACGCAGCAATATTTCCGCCGCGTTCCTTTTGTACACCTTGATGCTGTTCACGCTTTATTGAAATTACTCAGCTCCAATTTCCCAATAAGAGCCTTTGTCCTTGCCGTTGCTTCCCGGTTCTCGTGTTTAATTTTTTACATGAAGAGTTTTAGCCTTCTGTCGAGGTAGCTGATGGGAAGAACTGCACGCGAGGCCCTAGGTAGTGGCGAGCAAACAAAAAGCAGGTCGTGGGACTGGGTCTCCAAGGGTCGCCGATCTCGCCCGCCCGCCCCCCCCGTGGCCGCCCTCCTCGCCCTGCGCCCGCGGGCTGCTCCTGAGGGCGAAGTGCAGCTGTCACGTTGTCTGCAGCCTCATGCAAAATTGGGTTCACGATGGGTTTTTCCGATTCTCGACGTCAGTTTAGGAGCGCTTTATACACATGTATATATATATATATATATATATATATATATATATATATATATATATATATATATATATTATATATATATATGTATGTATGTATGTATGTATGTATGTATGTATGTATGTATGAAAGATGGAATAATGCACTTCCGCATTTTTTTTTATCATGAACATTGTCGTTGTACAGTGGTCAGGGCGGCCGTCTTGCATTCGCGTGCATTGGCGGCGAGGGATCGAATCCCGATCGGAGAGGTTATAATGTTCATATATGTATGTATATGTATGTGTGTGTGTGTGTGTGTGTGTGTGTGTGTGGGTGTGTGTGTGTGTGTATATCTATGTATGTATGTATGTATGTATGTATGTATATGTATAGGTTCATAGGGCCGAGAGCGACTCGCGTGCAGAGAAACGTGCAGGCCCCGAGCGAGGGATGTTTATAGCGCTGGAGGAAGAAAGCCGAGTTTGAGTCGGGCAGAGATGGACGGCGCGGAGGAGATGGAGGAGCCGGACTAAGGGGATCGTATTGTGTTTCGCTAGATTGAAATGGAAGCTGTAAATATGGGCAGCCGAGGGAGCGACGGCTCTGTTTTATATCAAGCGGTGGAGCTCACCTCCACGAGCGCTCCAAGTTCCCGACACTGCGCTGTGTTTTTGGGGTGGCAGCAGCCTTCAGTCCCTCGTTGTATTTTTGTGGTTCGGCCGCAATTAAGGAAACCGCCAGTGTGGAAACAGCATGAGGAAAGACGATTTTAACGTTCTGTTTGTATTTTTTTTCCAATTATAGGATCATGATTTTCGTTGGTGCATTCAGTGAACTATGAAAGAGTGTATTTCGATATTTTGAAACAAATTAAATAGTGAGACGTTAGTGTTGATGCCGTGAGCAGGGAAAGGTCACCATGTTGGGCGCACTGTGTGGAATGTGCACGCCCTGCGAGGCGCCCGCCCCTCTCGGCGCCCCCGTGCCGCGCTGCGCCCACCATCCCTCGCCCACGGCGGACGGGTCCTACCCAATGGTGGTGACTGCGGACGGCGACCTCAGCTACTCGATCCTAGAAGAGGACCTTCGAGCCACCGGGTATCCGATGTACCCGTGCGAGGAGGTCCTGCGGGCCAGCGGGTACCCTGTGTATCCCTGCGAAGAGGGGCAGTACACTGAGTACACGCAGTACATTCCCGAGGCGGCGCCGCGGCGGAAGGCCCAGCCAGTGTACGTGACTCCCGACGGCGCCCTGCTGACCCCCGACGGCAGCGTGGTGACGTCCGACGGCACGCTGGTCCGCTCCGACGGCTGCCTCGTCAAGTCGGACGGCACCTTCATCGTGCCGGACGACACGTCGCTCCTGTCGTTCGAGTCGGACAACAACAATTACCTGTCGCCGGACCCGAGCACCTACACCATCAGCGACACCTTCAGCCTCGAGGACTCGCCCGGCTACATCCTCGGCGACCATTACGACCAGGAGTTCAGCGACTACATCGTCAACGACCCTTGTAATCGCGACGACAATGGGGTAAGGCGCCGTCCCGTGTGAGGGACACAGCTCGCGCGCGCGCGCGCGCGCGCGCGTGTGTGTGTGTGTGTGTGTGTGTGTGTTGTGTGTATTTATGTAAATATATATATATATATATATATACATATATACATAAATATACACACACACATATATATATATATTATATATAATATATATATATATATATATATATATATATATCATACATATGCATGTATATATATGTATATATTATATATATATATATTATATATATATATATATATATATATATATAATATATATATATATATATATATGTATATATATATGTATATATATATATATATATATATATATATATATATATATATATATATATATATATATATATATATATATATATATTCTTTGCACGATAACTGATATCTGAAGTTGGGGAACTGTGGGCTAAGTAGTCTTGTGAAGTTCGAGTGTTGAAGCACTCGTATATTTGTCTGTTGCATTGTTTATCTTCGTTAAGTAAGTAAGCGAATGGAATAGTGTAGCAGCACCTTGATTGCATTCGAAGGCGTCGTACCAGGTGAATGGCGCCTTTCAGTCCTAGTTCGCAGACTGCTCTCCGACAGAAAGCATATAATAGTAGCGCCTTCAGTCCTTTTCTCCCGTAATTCAATCTGAGGCATCACCATATCTATGCCAGGCGTCACCATCGCTCCGTTGACGACGTACCGAGCTGGAGCGGACCAAACTGCCTTACCCATACCTCTTTAATCTCCCCGCCAGGCCGTCTCCCGACCCCGTGTCAGTTTTGCCAGACGTGGGTACATCACATTAGTCTCATTAACGCGATTTGCCGAGCACATCATGCTGCCCAAATGCGTGCATGAGTCTTAACGTCGCCTCCCGCAAACATGATTTCCACATGATATTGGTGACCCGGATTGTGGTTAATGTTGTGGTTAATGTATTATTGTGACACTTGAGGCGGTTACACCACCAACGCCGCTCCCGGTTGTAAATAAACGTTAAATAAACGTTTAGAATGTTTACCAGCATTTCTAGTTAGGGAAAGTCGGATTGAATTTGCATACTTAGTAAGCGAGTGACATTTTGATTCAGCAGAAAGGGAGTGCAAAGGGAGAGCTAAAGGAAAGATAAAAGGAGGCAGGAAGATGGGGTCCATAGCGAGGACTTTCAGAAGGAAGCGAGGCAGCTGTTATGACTAGATCTGACGAGGTATTTGCGAGCGAGAGCAATGATGAAATAAGGAGAACACGCGAGTACATAGGCGTGTGGATGCGAAATGAAAGAGGAATTGTTTCTTGTTTTGATTATGAGAGGGGAAGCGAGTGAGAGAGAAAGCTGATATAATACAGAGCGAATATTTGGAATATGATGTATCATTTTTGCATACTTATATAATATACGTATGTAAATATAGACATACACACACACACACACACACACACACACACACACACACACACACACACACACACACACACACACACACACGCACACACACACACACACACACACACACACACACACACACACACACACACACACACACACACACACACACACACACACACACACACACACACACACACACACACACACACACACACACACACATACAATAGTAAATCTATCTATTATAATATATATATATAGATATAATAGATAGATAGATAGATAGATATATAGATAGATATAGATATATACACATACATACATACATACACGTGTGTGTGTGTGTGTGTGTAAAGAGAGTGAGTGAGTGAGTGAGAGTGAGAGTGAAAGAGAGAGAGTGAGTGAGTGAGTGAGTGAGTGAGTGAGTGAAAAGGGGGGAGGCAGAGACAGTCAGAGAGAGGGACAAAGACACAGAGAGAGAGAGAGAAAGACCAGCAGGCATTGAATGAAAAGGAGAATGAGAAGCGTGGGCGCGCCTGCGAGAATGAGCATAGAGTGAGCTAGAGTGTAGTCAGAAATACTACCATGAGGATCAATAAAGAGAAACATTGAGCGAGCGAGTAAAGATGATGGGCAACAGCATGTCCGTGAGAGCGCCGGGCTGGATGTGCCACTGTTTCCACCGCGAATAAACAGGCAGATTCGGATATGGATATTCCAGTGCCATTTTGAGATGTGCAGTACACGATCTACTAATAATATGGACAAAGGGATTTTCTTTTTTATTATTATTATTATTAAAGAGCCTAACTCTGTGCTGAAATACTGAATATAAGCTTTAAAAGACGTCAGCATAGACCAGGGCCCAGCATCACCAGCGGCATAACACGTAAATCAGGAGGAGACACAGTGTTGCCATCACCTCAGTTGCAGTCATTACCCCTGACCCCCTCCCCCTTCAAGGAGTGGGCGCTGTAATGGTGGAGATTGAGGAAGAAATGGTTTGGTAATGCTCTTGTGGCGGAATTTTGGTGGGAGAGTAAGTCCTTTTTTTGTAGTAAGTCCTTTTTTTTGTACGTGGAAAGTCAAGCCTGGCAATGTACATAATGAAAAAGAAAGAAAAAAAAAAAAACATGGCACCATTTCAGGTTGGGATATAAGCCCTTTTACTTGGATTTCGTTTTTACTGTGGTGTTTGTGCGTCGAGGCAAAGTATGTCGTCCTGGCGGAATATATATGTGGTGGGCTGGGCCGAGGGTCATGTCAACAGGGAGCTTAATGACCCATCATGACCCCGCGCCCAGAGAGACGAGGCGGAAACTTTCTTCCTTCTTTCTCCTCCGAGATGTTCGTCGCCTGTTAACTTGCCGATCGGCGGGGCGGCCGGAGAGCGTCATGGCGAATCGTCGGCATTTTCATCCGCCCTTAGACTGACGCAAACAAGACCTGTCCCGAGCCGAACTGTTCTCTCCTGTAATGCTCGGCGGCAGGAAGGTGTTAACCCCGAGTCCGTTCGGGCGATCCTCCGAGTTGCTGGGTCGAGGTCTTCGTCCCGGGCCAACAGAGAGCCAGCCCGACAGATGGGGAAGCGCCTGGTCTTCCCTGCTGGTAACTAAACCCGGATGGTACAACCTATGGGATTAAGCTGGCAGATTATATTCCGACTTGAGACATCTCTGCCGTTTAATTTCACGTTGGGGTAAAAAATCTGCCTTTACTTGAATGAGATCTCGGTCTTTTTTCTTTTCTTTTTTTGTCTTCATTGATTGTTGTGTAATCAATTTATCGTATATGTTGCTGAAGACACGAGTACGATTATCGCAGCAGAGAGGTCCAGAGTATCCGATGCAGGGCCGTCCGCGTGCAGGCGAGGGACCAGGGGAAGTTATTTACGTACAGGAGGGTCGCTGACAAGGTTTCACAAGCGCACAATATAGTAATAGCGGGTTTGTGTTCTTTTAGTGGAAAAATGGGCAGCGTTATGTACACAAAAGGCCCAGCAAAATCGGGCCCAAAAACAGCCGCTTGCTGAGCGAGGATGATATACAAAATGTCATGGGCTCGCGGGCCATTATCCCCTGCATATTTATCTTCGTGTTATGGCCACGCGCTGGAAGTAATGAAGTTGCTCCATCAGCGAGAATGACGAACGGAGCGCGAGGTTGCTCTGCGGATGTTGTGCGCCGTCTGGAAGTGCTCTCCTGCACTTGGCGATGCGCCGCGAAGGGCACCGTGCGTTGCATTATCGGCGGCAGGTCATCTTTAACGTGTCCCCATCAGGATTAAGGAGTAATTCTGTGGCGGTGCTGAGGGTTTGATCCCCCTGAGCCCGCTCGGAGCCCCTCCTACACGCGGCCCCAGGGGGTTCCAGGGGGTCCCAGGGGTCCCCGGGGCAACGTCGCCCGTCAGCGCCCGAAGAAGGATGGCGGCGGCGCTGGCCTTCTAGGGCTTTCTCAAAGTTAGCTCTGGGCGGGTGGGCGCTAATGGGCTTCTTTGACCTTTTCTTTGTGTGAACTCACGGCGAAGAAACGTCACGCGTGAAAATCAGCCTTAGATGTCTCGCCCGTCAGGCTAAGCAAACATCAGAAGTGTCCAAAGTATTTTAGGCGCTTTTAAGTACCAAATTGGCAAGACGCGTGTTGCGACAAAGCCCCCTTGATGACAACGATTTAAAAACGACCATTTTTTCCCCCACAGAACCTGGTGGTCAGCCTTGAGGACCGAGACGCGGAGGAACTGGTGCTGGTGTTGCAGGGCTACTACCGCCTGCTCACCGAGAACCCCCTGGCCGTCACGCACATCCGGGACCGCAACTCCGTGGACCAAGGTAGGTGTCGCTCTCGTGTGTGGGCGAAGGACCTCAAAAAGCCTCCCCATTTGGTGAATCTAATGAATATGTTGAATAAAAACGACGGCGTTTCAATGGAAAGTCACGTAAGGTTTTTTTCAATAAATAGACGAAGGTTGACGATTTAGGTCTCCGAAGCTTTGAGGATTGTACATCACGGGGTCATTGACGCCTGCAACTAAAATAGCTATAAGGAGGGAAAAACTCTCGGCGTTTACATTTACTCTGTTTAGTTTCCGAGTTTATCCCGTGGGATCAAAGGCATTCGCTCTGTCCAAGGGTCGCGGTATTCCGTTTGTTTACGCGGTTTGTAAAGTAAGCAAAGAGGACATGCCAATCCTACCAGGACGACCTGCAGCGCTGCCGGCGAGCCAGAGAACTTTGGGTGGAAATTTCTTCGTGTTCAGAGAGATTTTAGGCGTAAGAACAATCGTCAAGAATTCGGAGTTTTTCATATTTACGGCCAGACTGCCTTTGTGCGCCTTTGGGTTATATGTTATCCTGGGAATTGTGAGCCTCGCGAGCCTCCTTTGTGGGCGCATCTGGTGTCACATTAGGCCGCTGCACCTTTTTGCCGGGACAACGTATGTGATGGAGGGTTTCGCCGGGAGCCCGTCGGAGCACGGAAGCGCCGACGGGGACAGGGGACGCGAGCAGGGGGTGAGGCACGGAAGGATGATGTCACATGATTTAAAGAGGCAGATGGAGGGAAGGGGCTCCCCTGATACGAAGGTCTTCAACTAAGAAGAAAGAAAACAGCAAGCTCAGCCATTCGACAGAGCGAAGCGCAAGGGCCGCGAAGTGGGTTGAATTGAGAATGTTCAGCAATGGCACGACAAAAGCAGGTCATGCTCGGAAAGCATTGAATTATTGAGAGGGAAAGGCACGTGCCGCTTCCAGGGGTCGCACAGCCAGGTAACATGACCAGCGCGAAGGACCTGCCAGGTGATATTAAGAGGCGCCGAGGCCAGTTAGTACGGACAAATGAGAGTAGGAGTTTTTAAAGGCGCGTGTCCCTCGGAGACTGTAGGTAGAGCCTCCGTCCCTGCATCTGGCAGGTAAGCTTCGTCAGACGGGCGTCGCTGTCGCCGTCTCGTGGAGGAGACAGACTCTTGCTGCCCCTGCCGCTCTGCCAAGGCTAGGTGGGCGACTGGGGCGGGGGGGGGGGGTGTCCGGCGTTATCCAAGTTGCACAAGAAAAGCTCCCTCGTGGGAACGGCGTTATCCTCCACGGCGCGGAGCTTAATGTGCCCCGGTCCTGCCGGTCTTCCAGCTCCTCTACCTCTTCCGAGGATCACCTTCAGGACCAAGTTTATGCAACATTTGCAAATAGATTTTAAAGTTTGGAAGTCTGGTGGACGGAGGCCCGGCCCCGTTTCATTTTGAATCGCTGCGGAATTCTTTCAACGCTTGAATTGCGGCGGAAATTAGGATTAGAGTATCTGTTGCTCTTTGGAAATTAGGCCCTCCTTTTTACCTATGACAGAAATGCATATATATATATGTGTGTGTGTGTGTGTGTGTATGTATGTGTATGTGTTATATATAATATATATATTATATTATATATATATATATATATATATATATAATATATCTAGATATGTATGTATGCATGCAGTTGTGTTGGATTGGGAATAGATTCTTTATGTATGTGTGCAAGGGCGCGTGTACGTGGCCATGCTTATACATTTTTATGGGTATGGCTGCAGAGATTAATGTGCGAACATGTTGTATGTGTCAGCTGCTTGAAAAATGGGGACAAAGGGTGAGGTACTTTTGCCACCTTAGGAAAGAGATAGAAGGCGAGCGCCGGCTGGTTCCCGGGCCCATGGCATCGATTTTGAGCCATGGGAAAAAAAGGGTGTAATTGAAAGGTCGATCGCGAAAACAATTTAATAAGCGTCTTCGCCCCGAAAGAGGAGAGCATGAAGAAGTGTTATGAGGCCGTTGCTGATCGATACAGAGCAAGGGCTGCCCGGCGGACCAGGTATCTCCCCCCGCCGCCGCCTCCTTATTGAACCCGCGTTATTTCTCGGGAGAACATGCGTAAGGAAGGAATATTAAGCGCGAGGGGGATTTTGTCTCGCGGGGGAACGGGGGAACGAGGGCTCGGGAGGGGGTGGGGGTTGGGAACGGACTCCGGCGGGTTGCAGTGTGGGTGGGAAGTTCAGTAGGGCTTTGTCTTGATTTTATTCCTGCTGTACGGTTGTTTTATCAGGTTCTGTTAGAGGTCGCTTGTTTTCGTATGAGGGAAGAAGAGAGGAACTTTTATTCCTTGATTTCTTCCTCTTGGGGAAAGATCCTCTGAACCGACGTGGACGCAACGGCGCTGAATTATACAGCGTTGGTGGCGCTTCGGCCGAAGGCGAGCGGAACCCTCGGGAGTTGCACAGCCTCCCATTTATTCCATTCATTATTGATTGGTAACAAATAGTATCCTTCCCCACGTACACGGAGCCGAACTGGAGTTGTTATAAAAACGACTCAGTTATTTCCTTTCCGTTTAAGTCCCCAGTTATCGGCGTCTTCCACTCCCCTTCCCCCGCCGCCGCCGCCCCCAGCCGCCCCGAGGCCTAAAGCGAACCGTCTCGCTCCTTCCTTCCTTCCTGGAGGAGGCGCGTAAGCCTACACCGGGGCATTCCCGTTGTACGCTCTGCTTGAAGGGCCTCTCTCGGTCTCTCCGTTCTGCTCAAATTTATTAACGTCCGTCTCCTGTTCCTCCTTCGTCGGCCACCCTCTTTTCTCTCCGTAAAAGGTTGGTTCTTTCTCTTCATGTCGCTCTGGATGTGACTTGCATTTCTGCTGCGAGTCTCTCTTTCTCTTTTCTCTTTTCTCTTTTCATTTTTCTCCTCTCGTCTCTCTTCTTCTCTCTCTTCTCTCTTCTCTCTTCTCTCTCCTCTCGCCTCTCTTCTCTCGCCTCACTTCTCTCAGCTCTCGCCTCTCTCTCTCTCTCTCTCCTCTCTCTCTCTCTCTCTCTCTCTCTCTCTCTCTCTCTCTCTCTTCTCTCTCTCTCTCTCTCTCTCGCTCGCTCGCTCGCTCTATGTATTTATCTTTTCATATCTATCTATCCGTCCATCTATCCATCTATCCATCCATCTATCTGTATCCATCGCTCCACCCTCCATCCTCCATCCCTTCCCTGCCGCCGCGACCTCCCCCTCCCTCTCCCCCGCCATTCCATCTCGCCTCGGAGTATTCCCCCATATTTTCCCCTTAGCGCCCCCCCCCCCCCGCGCCCTGCTTGGCGAGTCGCCCATCAACCACCTGTTGGCATTATACCCCTTTCGCCGTACCAGCTCTCCCCTCTCTCGGCCAATTTCACACTTTTTCGAGGGGATTCGAGGGGAATATGCCCTGTACCTTCCGTCATTTGAGCAGCTGTCCCCGCGCATCACCGTCGCCATGCTTCAACTTCAAAGTGTGTTTTGCGTCGGTCTGACTGCACTTAAAATGTTAGCGCTTGTTAGAGCATACGTGCGTTCGTATTTGTTAAGCTTTCGTGCTTTTATTTCTTTTTTTTTCTTACTGTTTACGTTTTCTTATTTTTGTTTACGTTTTTTTTTTAGGTATATCTGTTGCTATAGGGAAGGCGCGTTTCTTGCCTTTCTTTTTCTTTTTTTCTATAGGGAAGGCGCTTTTTTTCTTTTTCTTTTTCTTTTTCCTTTTCTTTTTTTTTACGACGAAGGAGCGAGTCAGACAAGAGAGACAGAGGGGGAGGGAGTTTTACGGCGAGGGAAGGGGAGGAAGGGAAAAGGAGAAGCATGCTGTTCTGAGGCAAGAGGGAGCAGCAGAACTGTAAATGGGGTGGCTTTTAAACAGGTGTAAAGAGTTTATGGGGAAGGAATAAGGGGATCGGGTTATAAAGCTGGGGAGAAAGAGAGAGAGGGGGAGGGAAGGAGAGAGAGAGGGGAGGGAATGAAAGAGAGAGAGGCGAGGGATGGGGAGAAAGAGAGAGAGAGAGATTGAAAAGATTTAATTTTAATTATATTTGTTACAATGAGAGTGAGAGAGAGAGAGAGAGGGGAGAGAGAGAAAAGAGAGGAAAGAGAGAGAGAGAGGAGGGGAAAAAAGAGAAAGAGAGAGGGGGAAAGAGAGAGAGAGGAGGGAAAAGAGAGGGAAGAGGAGAAAGAGAGAAAGAGAGAAAGAGAGAGAGAGAGTGTGAGATGAAAGGGGGATTAGAGGGAACAAGGAAGGAGATATTAGAAAAATAAAGTGAGATAGAAAGGAGAGTAGGATGTAAGAGAAAGGAGAAAGGGGGAAGGGGAAGATTCGGGGAGAGAGAGAGGAGAGAGAGACAGAGACAGAGAGAGAGAGAGAGCAGGGCGAGTGGCACAAAGCGGCGCCAATAAAAGAGTGATAACGCGGTCTGATAAGGTGCCTTGATAACAAGAACAAGGAAACCGCTTCTCGCCCGAGCTACAGCTACAGCCGCCACCTGATGCCGTCCTGGAGGCGGGGGCGGGCGGAGAGGAGAGAAAGAGCGCTGACGGGAGTGAAAAGAGGATACTGACGAAAAGAGGCGGAATAAAAGCAGGAGGGAAAGAAATTGGACAGGATATGAACAAG
This sequence comes from Penaeus vannamei, assembly GCF_003789085.1. Classification (NCBI taxonomy): domain Eukaryota; kingdom Metazoa; phylum Arthropoda; class Malacostraca; order Decapoda; family Penaeidae; genus Penaeus; species Penaeus vannamei. Next base: position 267,241 of record NW_020872711.1, on the reverse strand, counting down.
ATGAAACATATTTCGGAGAGTGCGAGACAGGAAGAGAAGAAATGGAGAGAGGAGACGCGGCGAAGCAAAAAGGTCGAGGGAACGGAACGTGTCTTTATGAGAGGATGGCGCGACCTGTAAGGAGAGAAGCTTAAGGATGTGAAATGGACGCGTGTGGGTTTGATGTGTGAGGGGAACGCAGAAAAGGTGAGCTTGTTTTTAGGTCAAAGGATACGGAGGGATAAGGTTGGACGGCGACGGAAAATGTCAGAACAAAGGAAGGGGAGAAGAAAAAATAGCAGGGGCCGCTGAGGCGTTCGCACGGAGGAGCATTTTCTTCTTTCTTTCCTGCGAGGGAAGGTCGCAATTAACAGACGCATCGCAGGACTCCCGGGATTGTAGTAGATAGAGGAAGGCGCAGAGGGCGCGCGGGGAAACGGCGTAGGCCAGGGGGAAGGAGGCCTCGCGGGGCCGCCCTGTGCAATAACCTCGCAGCCCCGTCTCGCAGCGTCGTCGCCGCGTCGCAGGAGATTAAAATCCGCTCCGAGATTGAGCCGTAACGGACGTCGAGGCGGCCGCTGTTTGCTCTCCTCGGCATTCAGGTCCTGCCACGCGGGGATCCGAGGCAAACGCTGCAGCGCCGCCCCGGACGGAGGATTCGCTGGCATGTTTGCTCGCACTTTGTCAATATGTTTATCGCATAGTGTAGTTCGTTCTATTGGGCTAACGTAAGGAAAACATTCTTGCGAGATTACATTAAACGCACTTTCTTGCATTTACGTTTGTATTTCATCAGCGCAGGTGGACACAGCCCTCACGACGCTGTACGTAGCTGGCGGCTGTTGGCGGAAAACTTGGCAGATCGGCGTCTAAAATCAGTCAGGTTGTTTTCAGCTTATCATTACGACGGGTTTAATTTTGGCAAGAGGAGCTCGGTTGTTTTATTAAAGCCCGGACGTGTGTGCCCTTCCTCTCGCACACTTGACGCGGCCGTGTGTTTGCGCGACTGCAGAGGCGATCGAAGGTCAGCGAGCGGAAGGGAAGGCTGTTGAGATAAGCCGGAACATTGTCTACAGGCCAAGGCTGATCTGCCAGGCGATACCGGACTTCAGCCGTTTCTCGAATTGCCTCTCCGTGTCGCCATCTTTTCTCGGCAGTGCCTTGCCCCGCTCCCCCCTCCCCCCCCCCCCTCAAATATATTGGGATGCTTTATCGGTCCTTCGTGGGACGTGCTCAGCAGGGGAAGTGCCTCCAGGATGGAGATTGGAGCTGGGGAAGGGGGTAAACAGGGGAAGGGGGGGGGCTTCATCATAAAACTTGTGTATTCTCATGGGCTCGCCCTCGCTCGCCTATGCATGTTGTACTCTGCACACACACACACACACACACACACACACACACACTCACACTCACACTCACACACACACACACACACACACACACACACACACACACACACACACACACACACACACACACACACACACACACACACACACACACACACTCACACTCACACACACACACACACACACCACACACACACACACACACACACACACACACACACACACCACACACACTCACACACACACACACACACACACACTCTCACACACACACACACACACACACACACACACACACACACACACACACACACACACACACTACACATACACATACACGCTCATTCGCTCGCACAAGCACATATAGTTACAAAAATAAGTCCATTCCCACCAACTGCACGTGCAGACTGCGTGCTGTGACCATCCTGAGTCGTGCACGAGCGTGGGAGACTGTAAAGTGGACCTTTAATTAGTTGTCCGTGAGCCTCGTTGCGCTATCATAATGCTGCCGCTCTCAGAGCCTGATAAATAGCAGCATAAGAGGGAGTGAAGGACACTGATGCCGGAGGAAGAGGAGGAAGAAGAGGAAGAGGAGGAGAAGGAGGAGAGGAAGGATAATATAAGGAAAGGAAGAAGAAGAAAGGAAAAGAAATGCTTAGCCGTTCTCGAGGAAGTGTTCGTTGCAGTTCAGGCATTAATACGAGACATTATGAATTATTGGGCTTCTGTGTGCAGTGTGGGTGTGCATCACCATGCGTTGCACAAGAAAAATGTCTGCATAATTTGTGTTGATTTTCTCTTTCTTTTCCTGCCGTAGCTTCGCGCGTCTTTATCCAGACCGCTCCCATTGGAGTTAATCCCGGCAGATAGAAACGCCCCGTTATGCTCCCTGGAAGAATTAGTTTGCTCGCTGGGAGGATCAAACTGTTCCCGGTTAATCTGTATTTTGGCTCCGCACAGACACTCCGCTTATACCCTAATGTGCGGGGCATCCAAACACAGGATTTGGCCTCCATATAGGGCCCCTGTTATGGACCCTTGGACCCTTGCGATGCGCCCATTCCTGCCGCCCGAAGTCCATCCTCCTCAGCCGCGTGCCGTCTGCTCCCTCGGCCGCGCTGTCTGGGGTCTCCTCTCGCGCGCCTCGTCTGCGCCTCCAGCCGCGGCCATTTCAGATCTCGTTCTCGTCCGGTTCAATGACTCTGGCTTAAGTCTCGGCATTCTACTGGACTTTCTTCTCCTATTTTTACTATTGCAGTGTGTGCGTGTCTTGTGCACAATGGCCGGCGATTGTGCGGGGTTGATAACTGCAGGAATCATCACCAGCATCACCATCGCCGAGTGCGTCACCACCTACGCCGCCTCCACCGTAACGCCGCCAGAAATCACATACGCACATCGATATCTGATCCTCCGGAAGCGGAATGAGGTCGAGGAATGCGCCGACCGTATCCACTTGTGTCCGAGCATTGTCGAGTTGTATCCGAGCGATTGGCGCGGCGGGTTGAAGGTATGATTGGATGGGTGGAGAGAGCGCGCTGGCGGCAGAGCGCAAGGGTATAGACGCCTGTATTCAAGAGAAAAAGTGGAGTGTCAGGGCAGAGCTGGCAGGATAGTGGAATCCGTGGAGTAGAGAAGGCGTGGATCAATGTAGAGCAGCTGTTTCTTTCGGGCATCGAGGCGTGCACTCTCCAGCGCTCTCGCCGCCCAACCGACACTCTTCTGCCACGTCTGTCAGCCTGCACCTTCGCCCTCTGTCCTTGTGCGCCCGGCCCTCGCCCCTGCCTTCCCCTGCTCATGATTACAGCTCGCATGGCTGCTCTCAGGCACGCCCGGAAAACAGCTCCGGCTTAGGTTCAGGGGCGAGGATAAGCTCATTTCCTCGAGTCATGACATTTAGCCGTCTGCCCTGGAAAAAGCTGTTCACGAAACCCTCTGAAATTAACGGACACGGGTGTGGCGTGGACGGCCACGGGCGCTGTAACTCTAATTTCTGCGACAGCCTCCATCGCAGCCGCCCACCGCCCTGCTAGACTTTCAGCCCGTTTACTCCATCACACCGTGCTTCCTCGCGTCATTCCCCCGGCCCCCTTTTCGCGCCTGCCTCTGCCCCAGCCCCCGCCGTGTTGACTGCCGAAGCCCGTTTCTTTACGCCGCGCAACACTAGCATTTGGCGGTCTGTCTCCTCGCCCTGTTGGAGACGGGGCGGAGGCGCGTGATCCCGGGGAGCTGAGGTGGGCGTGCGAGGTGTCGTGGAAGACGTGACGAGTCAGGGGCGCGAGCACGAAGGAAGGGAGACGGGGGAAAGGAGGATGTCTCAGAAGATGAATATAAAGTATGAAGATAAAAGCGGGGCGAGTCGGGGCAACAATGTATTAAGAGCTAAAGAGCGAAAGATAAGAACTGCAAGAAAAGGGGAAAAAAAGAGGAACTGTCAAGGATAGCGGAGTGAGGATGAAGCTTAGAGGAAAGCGGGCGAGGAGGCTTCACTCGGTTTAATGATGTTGGGGTGAATGAACGACAAAAATGAAGCCGAGAGGAGGGAAGTGCAGTCCATGGGGCTCGGGAATCGCAAACTTACTCAAAACAATAGGAACTTCATTGAATAAAGTCAGAGTACAGAAGTTGCCCTACCGACTCGATAGATAAGTGAAATAGACTGTCGGGAATCAAAGAGAATAAAAGGTTAAGGACATGAGCAAAAAGAGCAAATTAAGAGGAGAACTGGGAGGGGTGGAAGAAAAAAAGAAAGAAAAAGAATATGAAGAGGGGGAAGAGAAGGAGAAGAGAGAGGGGGAGGAGGAGGAGGAGGGAGGAGGGAGGAGGAAGGAGAAGGAGGGGAGGAGAGGGAAGGAAGGAGGAGGAGGCGGCGGCGGAGGAAGGAGCAGGGCCGCAGGGGAGAGTGTGAGGGCGCCAGGTAGAAGAAATGAGGCGTTACAGACAACGCCGGCGGAGGGCGCCCGGCACATCCTTTCCCGGCGGCCTTCGTCACTTAACTCATCCCGGTATTGGCTATTGGAAACCGTTTGTGGCCGCAGCTTTCAATCCCATGCAGCCCGCGTTATGTGTAACACAGTGATATACCACGGGCGATGCAGAGGGGGGGATTACTGCCATAAATAGATTGATTCCCTCCGTACAAAATATTTGGGTATTTATTGTTCACGGTAATGAAGTTGGAGAGCGGCACCGAGCGCCCCCGAATGCTTTTGTTTCCGGGATTCGACGGAATAAAAAGCTGATGAGGCCATTCATCACTGACGTTGTTGTGGGAATTCGGTAAAACATGTTAACTCACGTTTTTCGACGCGTTTATTGTGGGGCGCTGGAGCCAGGTCGCCCTTCCGGAGCCCTCGGTCGGGGAAGGCTGACTTTGGCGTGCTTGCAGCGTTTCCCGGGGCAACAGAGGGCTATATTTTAAGCTGGTCACGGTATCATGCTGGTAAAGGGAGGTGATTATTGCCCTCTTTTAGCTAATGGAAAGATGACGGGGATGAATCGCTCAGGCAGGACGCTTTTCGTGTGTTGGATTATTTATCCGTTTATTTATTTATCTATTTTTGTTTTTTCGGGTATTTTTGCGGCGGTGAAAATGGATGTTGAGCGCGGGTGCCACGTGGCTCTCCGCTTTTGACTTTTGTCCGATGCCTCTGTTATTTTTCCATTACACCACTGGTGTTTAGTTTTCCGCGCGCTCATTTGGCGGAGAGGATGGAGCCAATACTTGATTTTTTGAAGTATTCGCGGTGCCTTGACTCATTAGACTTGGTGAAACAGAGAAATAAGGAAAATAAAGAGCAACTGGCGCGGGGGGGGGGGGGCCCAGCGTCCGGAATGTCGGCGGAGTGTGTGCAGGCGACACATCCGTCACGTGACAGGCAGGGTCCGCGCAGCCGTCAGCGCGGTGCACGGACCAGCGGGGAAGCCCGGGAGCCTCCCTCCTGCTGAGGCGGCTCTGTCCCGGAGGCGCCGAGGCTGCGTCGCCTCCCGTCCTCCTCGGGCCGTCACCCGGCTCCCCGGGTCGAGGCCGTCCCGCCGCTGAGTTACGAGTCGCGCGCCCCGATAAAGTTTCAATAAAGATGAGGTTCCAGCTTCAGCGAGCTCCCCTCCAACGACCGGGCGAAAATGAAATTTCGTGAAGAATATTAACGTTATAAAATTATGACTATGATCTCGTCTTTAAATTTTCATCGCAGCTAGTTATACGAGGCGCCTAAACTTTTCTTATCGTGTGATTAACTGGATTTTTCTTCCTCATTTTATTTTCCCCCCGTTTTTGGTGTATTTGGAGGCGGTCTTCGATAATACGAAGGCAGTCTCGCCAGGGGACGGCGGCTGGTTGGAGGGAGGAAATGCCCGCGCTGCTGAATATTCACTCCGCATTCTTATCATCTTGGGCGATTTTCGGGGGAAGGCCGGCGGGATGGACTGCCTTTGGGCCCGCGACGCATCCCGGACAGATGCCTTTGTAGGAGAAAATTGTCGTATGCATTATCGTCCCGTGCGGCCTCTGCGCAGCGGCCTTCGGATCCGCAAGAAAGAGTGCCGTGGCCATCGTGACGCGAGGCCTCCGCGGAATATATTCCCTCCTTCGCCTTTTTCTAGAGATTCGAGTCCACACGAGACAGGTGAGTGACGTGGGGTCAGGGGAGGTCAAGTGGGGAATGACGTCAGTCGTTTTTTGCTTCCCGCTGTCGCAGGCGGAGGCGCGGACGGGCGAGTCCAATGCCTTCGATGGAGAGCAAGAGGAAAGGGCTGAGGAGGGGATAAAAGTAGTAGGTATTGAATGTTTTGTCATTAGGAATGCGCTTCATTATGAAAAAGGTGGTATTTTTCAGAATACCAATGGGTACCAATGGACTCCTTTCATTCCCTACTATCTCAAAATGCCTCGGAAACCCCCATTAAGGTAATGCCGTGCCGGCTGTAACCCTTAAGGGACGTCAGTCAGGTTACCTTCGCTCGAGGAGTGACCGCGGGGGCGCGCTGTCTCCACGTTGGGCGGCTTCTGTCGTGGTCGTCGTCGGCTGGAGGGGTCGAAGGACGGGGCGAAGGATCAAAGGCGGGGGCGGTTCTCCCGAAGATTGATGCGTTAAATTGCTCCAAACCAAAGGAAGAGGCAATCACGGAGATGCGGTGACTCCTCTTTCTTTTTTTTTTGTTGGAAAGCAAAGAGATGGGGAGAGGGATAATGTGGCGGTTCCTTTGTTTCTTTCTCTTTCTCTTTCTCTCTTCTCTCTCTCTCTTCTCTCTCTCTCTCTCTCTCTCTCTCTCTCTCTCTCTCTCTCTCTCTCTCTCTCTCTCTCTCTCTCTCTCTCTCTCTCACTCACTCACTCTCAACTCTCTCTCTTCTTACTCACCACTCACTCACTCCTTACTCTCTCTCATACCTCCCTCTCTCCCTTCCTTCCTCCCACTCCCTCATTACAGTACTTTATTCTTGTGCCTTTTGATGCATGCTCTCATCTGCGTATTGGAAAGTGAGGGGCGAATGCTGTAGCTTGGCGAACTATAATTGAACAACAAGGACTTTATTAGTATTCCAAATTGCGTAATATCAGTCGGATATTTATGGCCCAAATAGTGCTTGAATGATTATGCCGATCATTAAAGTATATATATTGGCACAATAATAATTTCCCCGTAAAAGCTCCACGTTACGGTATATTAGACAGCGGATCGACATTATGCATCTCATTAACGATTGATCCCAGGTGAGCTGGCGAGGCCATAGAGGTCATTGTCCCTTGTCATTACGCAGGTGTCCCCGAGTAAGCTTCTGGCGGCTCGGATTATATAAAAAATGAGCTTCATTATTACGCATGGCGCGAGTTGATTAATCGTCCTCGGCTTTGGTATTCGTCCCCCCCCCTGCTTCCCCTCTCTTTCTCCCTCCGACCCCTTTCCCTCCTTCTCACTCCCTTTCCCTCCTCCTCCTTTCAATCAACTTCTCCCTCTCCCTATCCTCCTCGCTCTCCCTTTCTCTCCAACCCTCCTCTCCTCCTCTCCATCTCCTCCTCCTCTCCTCTCCTCCCCCTCCTTATCTCCTCCTTTCCTACTCCTCTCCCCCCCTCCTCCCCCCGTGACCTGCCCCTGATTGCCCTCGTTTGCCCGGCCTCGTCTTTCCCGTAATTCGGCGTCCCTTCCCCTCGGTGTCCGTCGGGTCGTGTTTTCCGGTCCTGGTCGCGCGTCGCCAGCGGGCCGGGACGTCGAGAGGACCGTCCGTCGTCCCGGTCTCCTCTTCCGTGTCGCTCGGTCTCGAAATCCGTCCGTTCTTGTGCCGTTCGTCGCTTCGGTCTGGCGCTCGGTCTCGAAATCCGTCCGTTCTTGTGCCGTTCGTCGCTTCGGTCCGGCGCTCGGAGACTCGGTCGCGCTTGGGGTTCGCGGCGTCGGTTTTTCCTGCTTCTAAGTCCCCCTTTTCTCCCGTCACAAGATGGTCATTTCGCCGCTGCTTTTCAGTCAGGTTCTTGTTTCCGTATTGTGTTTTCCGTTCGTCGTCCCTCCTTCTTCCTCCTTCGCTATCTCCTCCATCTCTTCATCATTTCTTTCGCCCTCCTCCTTCTCTTCCTTCTCACCCTCACTCCTCTCTCTCCCTCTCTCTTCTTTTTTTTCCCCCCTCCTCCTCCTACTCTTGATCCTCCTCCTCCTCATCATCATCATCATCATCATCATCATCATCATCATCATCATCATTATCATATTCCTCCTCTTACTCCTCGTCCTCCTCCTCATCATCATATTCCTTCCCTTACTCCTCCTCCTCCTCCTCATCATCATCATCACATTCCTCCTCTTACTCCTCCTCCTAATCACATCCATCATCATATTCACTCTCGTCCTCCTCTCATCATATTCCTCCTCTTACTCCTCCTCCTCCTCATCATCATCATATTCCTCCTCTTACTCCCCTCCCCCCCCTCCCCATGTTCTCCCCCTCTCCAATATCTTCACGCCTTTCTTCCCTCGCGGATCTTTCCCTCTTTTGCCGAACACAAGAACATTCCGCCTCCGAGATAACTTTCATTCTCCTTCCCATTCCCCACCCGGTCTCCTCGCTCCTCCCCCTCCCCCTCCCCCTCCTCCACCATTCTTCTGGTATTGATGCCTCTCCCTCCCTCCCCTCCCCTCCTCTCCTCTCTCTCCTCTCCCCTCTCCCCCTCTCTCCTCCTCCCCTCCTCCTCTCCTCCTCTCCCTCCCTCCTCTCTCCCCTCCCCTCCTCCCTCCCTTCCTCTCTCTCTCTCCCTCCTCCTCCCTCTCTCTCTCTCCCTCCCTCCCTCCCTCCTCTCTCCTCCCTCTCCTCCTCTCTCCCTCCTCCTCTCCTCCTCCCTCCTCCTCCTCCTTCCTCCTCCTCCCTCCTCTCTCCCTCCTCCTCCTCCTCCTCCTCCTCCTCTTCCTCCTCTCCCCCGCACCGGCATTACATTATTATAGGCCTCACTTACACGCTGGCGAAGAGGGCGATAGACGGCCCGGCAGAGAGCGGGGATCAGGTGTTGCTTCATAACCCCCCAAGCCTCCAGCGCCTTCTTCGTCCCTCCGTCTCCTCTTCCCCCTCTTTCCTCTTTCCTTCCGCCCTCTCCCGCCACGCCGCGCCCTCGTTTCATTCATGTTTGGTCGGGCGCTGCGGCCATTCATGCGAGAATTCCGTGGCGGCGATCGGGTGGGAATTTTTACTATCAGTGCTCGATAAAAAAGCTCTCAGGATGCTACGGTGCTAATGACGTATCAGCCGCGGTCGATTCGGGGCTGTAATTAAGGAATATGATTATTGCCTTTGATTTTATAATGTTTGTTATCAGGGTTTATAGCTTTTATAGTCTCTGTGTAACAAAAAACCGGGATTATCATTTTTCTAATTAGTTTTGATGTGTTCTTATAATATGTTTTTTCTTCCATCAAAAATGTTAGCTGAAGAAGCGTAAAAGGATAATATAAATAAGAAAACGTAATTGCTTCACTATAAGATAACCAAACATCGATTAGAGGATAATCTTTCTGTGCGTCTATGTAATCACGAGCCCCGGGAGCAGCAGAACTTCTTTCGTGAATAAGAAGTGTATGCCGCTGCCTGTAAGAGAATTGCGCCGCGGAGGAAGATATATTGCCGGTAACGTGGTCAGAATCTCTTTTCCTGTGAGCAATAATTGTGATGTGTTCTTGGGCGGAGAACGCGCAGTGTTTATGTTGGGCGTGCGGGCGGCAGGTGGCGTGTGGAGCTGCCGCTATCCATCACCCACGCCAGCGTTGCCACATGCAGGAGGACTGGGGTTTCCATGCCGTTGGGTCACGCCGTGTGGACCTCCTTCGGCGTCCGATGGGGAAGCGGACGTGGAGGACACGGAGATGCCTCTTGAGTTCTTTTCCGATCCGGTCCAGACTGATTAGGAGATATGGCCGCGGCGTCGACGGCGTTGGTAACCGCGCGCCCTCCCCGCTCTCGCCAGAAAAGCTTGCGAGGGTTTACAGGTAAAGGGACTAATGGCTAAAGTTGCGAGAACAAATGAAGTTGCAAAACCGCGTCGAGTCTCCACCAGCTCTTCCTTCTTGTCAGCCATCGCTAGCTTCCAAGCGAAATAACTTGGCCGGGACCTTGTTTATGGGCCCTTGCTTGTACCTTGGCCAGCGCCAGGTAGGAACGCGAAGACCCAACAAATGCTGGCTCACCGAGAATGAGATTAGGATCAAGTTTTAAAACCTGGCTGTTTGTGAGGCTCCGCTTCGAAGGATTCTCGCGCCATTTCGACTTCTAGATTTACGGGACCATTTTTAGGCCGCGTTCCTTGTAATAGATACACCTGCGCTTGGCAGATTTGCAGTGCGGAGACATACATGCGCTCACACGTCTATTTAGCATTGGTGCGCAATAACGGCGATATTGAAAGGTCGAGGAGGATGCATAGTTGGGCAGCGGTCGCGGGCGCAGTCATCAATACCCGGGTCGAGTTCAGATGGTCTTGGCCGAAGCAGGGCGATGCCGGATAAATTGGGCGGCCGTTTGAACGATGGGAAATTGTGTATCCGGCCGGCGCGTTGGTAGGGCAGGGGAGCAGCCTCGTTTTTGGTCGGTTACGTACAAATTACGTCGCGCAGTTATGGGTTGGCTGTGTGTGCCGGCGTGATTGGTTCCGTTGGGGAGCAAGTTGGTTCGCCGGTTCGCCTTGCTGCTCCTGGTTCCAGCGGGGTCTGGTTGTTCCATGGCTCCCCCCCCCCCTTCCCCCCCCCCCCTGTCCGGGTTCGTGCCTGTAAATGGTTGGTTGTTCCTATTGCATTTTAAGGGCGAAAGTTTGTTGGGATAGAGCTAGTTTGGATGTTTTTTTGTTTTTTTTTTAAGTAAAGCTGTAGCTGGAAAAAAAAAAAATGTTTTCAGAAATACGATTTTCCCCACAGGTTTCGTTTTAAGTTTGAAACATTTTCAAGTGATGCAAGAAACACGTTCAATTGCTTCTTGTTTTCTTTCTTTTTTTTCGAAGAGGAATGGTTGTGTCGAAGAGTGTGGTGTGTATGCGAACCGCCGCACATGCAGTCCACAACCCTCATAAAACGCGAGTGCAAAAACACCACCAGCACACAAAGCGCTCAGCACTCAACGCACAGAACAACAAACGACCAACACACATGCAACACATACATACACACACTCACGCACCTCAACACATGCGCGCACAACACACACACACACCGCACACACACACACACACACACACACACACACACACACACCACACACAACACACACACAGACACACGCATACTACACACACACACACACACCACACACATACACATACATACACATACATAACACAGTACACACGGCAACACACACACATACACCACACAACCCGCACACACACACACACACACACAATGTCAACACACACACACACAATACACACAACACAGCAAAAAGCCAGCACCCGAAATGTCAACAAAGAGATCCAATTTTACATTCGATTTTTCTCGTAAAAAGACGAAACAACGCTCACTTGTTCCTGTTCGAAGGTCAGCGGCGGCGCCCAGAGCGAGGCAACGGACCGCGCGCCCTGGATGGAAGTGACGCCCGGGCTGCGGGCTGCGGGCGTGGGCGACGAAGGGGCGGCCCCCGTGATGCGCTCGGCAAGAGGCGGCGGTGGGCGGCACGGAGACGCGTCTGAGTAGACGTCGGAGGCGTTTACGGAAATCGGGGGAGGTAAGGGGGGGGGGATAGGGGATAGGGGCGGGGAAGGGGGGGGATACGGGGCGGGGGGGATAGGGGGGGATAGGGGGGGGAAGGGGGAGGATAGGGGAAGGGGGGAAGGGGGGGGATAGGGGCGGGGGTGGGGGAAGAGGGGCACTGGTGGCTGCGGCGGACTTCGGCGTGCATCGGGGAGGGAGTTCGACGCTAATGGCCGAATCATTCGAGTCCTCCGCCGGTTGGCCAGTGTCGGCGGGATGGCTTCTCTACGTGAAGATTTTGCGCGTTGCACGGTTGCATTCGCGATATATGAATAAGTAGAGGAGTAGATAGATATTGATATTGTTCGTGTCACTTGGACGGGAACTAGTGCTTAGTTATATTTGTAGATTCTACATGCAGGTGGAGGTGGAATTTACATTTTCTGTTCTGGTCAATATCAGTCTTGATTTAGGTCTGAGGAAAGGTATGGAAGGTGAAGATGTTGACCTATAATGATATTATGTGCGATCGCTTCCTTAAGTGTGATTTCGACCTTCATCTGCGTGACCTTTCAGGCGATCTTCTCGGGAAGGTCAGGCTGTGCATTTCGCTGCCAAAGCTCGACCTTTCAACTCGAGTCACATTTCACAACCATTCACTGCAGCTGCATCTGCGTAAACTCTGTGAAGCTGAAATTTCGGAACGGAAACGTATGTGTTATACAGTTTTAGTGCACTGTTCTACCCCTCCTTTCCCCATGGACGTCTAAGTGTAACTTCCCCCGCGGCAATTTCTTACAAAGTCCTTTTGTGAATTCCCTTCCTCCAGGACCTCGTCTTTAAATATCAAAAGCGAGAAGAGATGGAGCTGGTCTCCTTCCCCACTACCCCTCCTCCCCCCCCCTTCCCCGCCTTCCCCCTCGCCGTCCCGTGAGTGAAGCTGAAGTAGGGCTTGCCTTCCTCCTGCGAGAGCGTGTGTGTAATCAATAAACAAGACTGACGTAAAGGGCAAAATATTACTACCTGTTATAGGGGAAACTGGTCGAGGTGGTGTCCACGAGATGCGGCGAGGAGCGTGGCGTGCGCGCGCCTCGCCTCGCCTCCGCTCGCGCCCACGCGGGACGAACAGCCGGCGTCAAATCAACACTTTTTCCCCTCTTTTGTACACGAGGAGGGGGGGGGGCAAGGGGCCCTCGGGCGAGAGCCAATCTTGAATGCGTAATCAAAGGTTCGGCGCTGTTTTTGAGAGTAATGGTCAGCTCGATTTCTGAGACTGGTCAGAGGAGGCGGGGGAGGAAATCGGTTTCCGTTCTGTATTTTCGTTTTCCTCCTCCTCCCCGAGTCCCCCCCCCCCCCCCGATGAAACGCCAGGTTGCATTGCCTAATGCGACGGAAGAGGAAATGTGTGCCATTGCCTCTGACGGGCTGGACTCTGTCTCTATCGGCGAGGCAATGCCGACAATGAAAGGGATAAGCGGTTTCAGATTATTTTAATAGACGGCATAAAGTCGAGAGCGATTTCCGGCACGAGCGGAGCCGGACGGACCGAGTTGCCTCGTGTCTGTGACGAGGCAGACGTCTTGCACATTTCATAAAATCGGAAATCAGATTTAAATCCATAGCAGTAGACCCTGAACCGCTTTCCGATTTCTCGGAAGCCGAAAGCCAGGCACGCAATCGGATGTATGCGAAGTCACGTTCGGTATGTACGTCTGTGCGTGGGTGCGGGTGCTCTCTCTCTCTCTCTCTCTCTCTCTCTCTCTCTCTCTCTCTCTCTCTCTCTCTCTCTCTCTCTCTCTCTCTCTCTCTCTTCTCCTCTCTCTCTCTCTCCTCTCTCTCTCTCTCTCTCTCTCTCTTCTCACACACACACACACACACACACACACAACACACACACACACACACCACACACACACACAACACCACACAACACACATATATATATATATATATATGTGTGTGTGTGTGTGTTATTTATATATGCAGACATATATGTATATGTGTAAATATATGTATGTATATATAAATAAGCACACCCAGTATGTCTATACAGGCGTATAAGCGAGTGCCAGCGCCCTTGGTCAGTCCCCGTCTGTTTCCTCCTCCGCGTGTCTCCTGTGGCATTCACACCGGACGCAATAACGCCAACCTCAGACCCAAAACACATGCGTGCAGGTGGAATTGCAAGCGAACCTTCGAATAAAACAATGCAAGCGTCTCGGCAGACTGGAGTTGCCAGACAGTATATCACAGGCTGGAGTGTCAATCAATGGCTGCGGTTGGAGGCTGGCTGTCCCACTCTCGGCGCGGCGTGCGATGCTCCGCTTGTCCTGCGAGGCGGCCTGCTCTGCCCGAGGCTGCCTGCCCTCCTCTGCGATGCCGCGCTGGGTGGCCCCCTGGGGTAGGGCGGCTCATCTGTTTGGTTGTAGGTCGTGTCGTCCGAATTGTTCCGTGTCAGGGTTGCGGCAGTGTTTTCAGAGAAATATATTTTGCGTTTTTAGGTATGCAGATCAGGTTTTTGAAAATGTAAATATTGGTTACGCCCCTTTGGTAAGCCTGCATTTTAGAATATAATTTCGCTATGGTCCCGACCCTTGTATTGCTTTCCCCTCACATGAATAGAGCTTACGAGGCCGAGGGCTTGGGACGCTTAGGGGCGGAAGGATCCCGTGGCAGGAATAACAGCTGTATACAGGTGGAGGGAGCGGGTCGCGGGAAGGGAGCGGGCGCCTGCGGTTGGTGGCGAACACACGGCTGGGAGAGGGAAGGAGGGGAGGGAGGGGAAAGAAAGGGGGAAATGGGAGAGAGAGAGAGAAAGAGAGGCAGAGGCAGAGACTATGACTAGCTCAGTGAGACAAACCTATACATGAATGAGGAAAAGGAAGAGGTAGTCACGGAGTTTGTAGTCTATGCAGCGTGTGGATGATGGTGTTTGTTTAGATGAGGCAGAGGGAGTGTCGGTAGCAGCCAGGTGACAGACTTTGTTAGCGGGTTAATAGAGCAGAATCCCCCCCCCCCCCTGCTGGTTTCCCAGTTCCGGGCGTGCGGGCGGCATGCGTCCCAGGCGGACCCGGGAAGAAGGGCGCAAGTTTTCCCCAGGGATGTATTAGACGCGTTATTGAGGTTCTTGTCCGTGGCGGCGGCACTGGGAGGAACTCGGTAAATATCACGAGTCGCAGCCACGAGATATTTCCGCGTACAGCTCTCGGTAGTTTTGTGTTTGTCTAGAAACAATAAATGGCCCCGAATGCGCTGTGGTAAATACTAGGCTCGGATGTCGTTTCTCCTTGTAATGGCGGTACTGGTTGTGTGGCAGTCGTTCAGAGGATGCGCAAATATGACCTCCATTCCCCCGGTTTAAGAGCCGTTACGCCCTTTGGTTCAGCGCAGCGCGTTCTGTCGTTCACCTTCAACACCGACGTCGGGGCGATGTCGCAGCCAGGCTCGGGCTCAGAACGAGACGTGGTTTGCGTCGCCGTCTGGACTTCACGGCCTCCTGGGCTGTCTCGGGCTTAGTCCTCCGCCGCTGCTTCCCACAGGCGCCTCCTTTGGGTTCGCGCGCCGAAGGAGGAGGTCTCGACGGCGAAATTGCGCAGCGCCAACGGACCTCCATTCTTTGCCACGCCGGCTTCGTCGTGACGCCAGCCCAAACAGTCCCGTCGCCCGTATGTCCTTTCCCTCCGAACGGCATTGGCTCGGAGTAACACCGGTGTCGCTGACAAGCAGGAGGGACAAGTGGGGATCAAGTGGTGGCTGCGGTGGCGTAGGAGCACCTGTCCCCGTCCGCTGGCCCCGAGTGGGATTAAGGACCCTCGGCTGATCAGGCGGCCCCGACGATGCCTGCGCGCGGTTCGTATGGGGGCGAGTTTGATGCCAGTGATTTCAGACAGTTTATGATACGGCTGTTGTATAACCATGAAAGAACTGCTCTTGTACGCTTTTGTAAATTGTAATTGCACAACTGATTTTTTTTCTCTTTTTTACATTTGGGTACGTGCGAATATATCGTGAAAAAAACCCGGTTGCGATTCCTTCTCTCGTTGATGTTCCCGCAGCTTCTCCTGTCTCATCCCCGGCCGTTGAGAATATAGCACCTTTTCAGAAGTCTTCCCGAGACATAAGCTTTCTTGCGGCGTGTGTCCTCGTCAACAGCGCCTCCGCAGCGTCTCCTCCCCGCTCTTGGGCCACTTAAGGCGTGTGTGCAGTATTCATTATTTCCCGTGTATGTTGTCTCTCTCGCGCAGCTCAACTGAAGAATAACTGGAGTATAATTTTGTTGCAGCGATCTTTTGGAGAAAAGTGTGTGTGTGTGTGTGTGTGTGTGTGTGTGTGTGTGTGTGTGTGTGTGTGTGTGTGTGTGTGTGTGTGTGTGTGTGTGTGTGTGTGTGCGTATATGTGTATATGTATTTATACATATATACACATATACATATATACACATATATATATATATATATATATATATATATATATATATATATATATATATATGTATGTATGTATTTATTTATGTATATATACACATATATGTGTGCGTGTGTGCCTGTCTGCAGGAATGCTTTTATGTATATGTGCGCTTGTGTGTGTGTACTGAGCCACATAAACGTCGATGCCTCCTAAAGCCACGAATGGGAACGCCCGTCTCTGCGTCTGAAGCCATAGCAGCTGAACGGCCGTCGAATGAGAACCTATTAAAGCGGCGTCTTTGATGTCTGCTGAATGTGTTCTGGCTGAGGAGCTGGATCTGCCTGGCAAATAGTGAAATAGTTTTTAAAAAGTCTATTATTTATCTGTGCGGCGATCGCTAAATGAGAGCGCCTGACACGTCGGTTCGTGTGCTAGTCGAGTGGTATTTTTGTAAACAGACAACAGGGGGCAGCAGTGTCGTATTAGCAGTGGGGAATCTCGAACTTGATTCACGACTTGGCACTTTATGATGTGTTTTATGGCAGTGGAATAAAACTCTATGTGTATTGTCGAGTAGCTTTGTTTGGTATTCACTTAGCATTGCTCAGAGTCTGGAGGTAGGTCGTCATGCGAGCCCCAGTTCCTGTATCATTTGAATATAAATCTCATCAGGGAGACACCGGACAGATAGACACTACTTTACATGGAAACTCCATAAACGATAATGAGGCTATTTGAATGCGTTACATTTGCGTGCCATCTCACCTCAGCCTCTTCGGGCTCCGGCTCACCTCGCGGCTCACACTCCCCGAGCGCCGCCCCGTCCCCACCATCCCCTCGCCCTTCTCCCCTGCGTAGATCGCTTCTGATTGCACTTCCTGCACGATGCTATTGAAAGGGACAATCTTCTGGCGCTAGCATGGCACTTCTGGGAGAAGGCAGAACAGAGGATCGAAAAGATAGGAGGATTAGTGTAGAGCGTAAGTCTGTTGATGGCGGACGGTCGGCAGGGGAGGAGATACAGGGGTAGCGCGGGAGCTCAGATTATGACTGAGTGAGAGAAGGAGCAACATACTGAAAAGGAAGAGAGAGTAGGGAGGGATATACGACACGCCGTGGGGAGATGAACGGTAAAGACTAAAAGAGGGAAGAGGGTCAAGGACGGAGAAGAGATAGGGTAGAGAGTGGACTAGGGAGAACCAGAGAAAAAGAGAAGAAAGGGGGGTGAGATGACAGAAGAGCTACGGAACGTTAGGGTATCAGTTCAAAACTAGGAGGGGGACTGCTCCGGGGCGAAGCTAGGCTGGGGAGGAAGGTTAGGTTAGCAGGGCAGACAGAATTACGGTGCACTAGGGTAGGAGGAGTCAGCTAAGAAGAAAGGTAGGGAGCAGGAGAGAGGATGAGATGCTAAGGAAAGCTAGGGGTTATATGGATCGAGGAACGAGTATAATCAGTTATAGATATAGGGGAAGAATACTACAGCAGAGTGTACCCAGGAGAGCGAAAGAAAAGGGTGACTCAAGAGGAAAAAGAAACTACGATCAAAAGAGGGAGAGAAGAGAGTCGAGAGAAAAAGAGAAGCCTACCAGGGACTAAAAAGGAGTGGACAGAAGAATAGAGAGAGTATAAGAGGAATAGCTTAGCTTTTGCTAATGGGATCCGGCAGCGCTGAGTACTTTTCCATTTAGCCGTGACGGTTCCGCCTTCGCCCGGACATTGTGCTGGACTTCCCCGGAGAGGAGGTCGTCCTTGTTTACGACACGGCGCCGCGACAGGCCTCGTCCAGCTGGGAACCATGGCCCCTTTCACCGGCGGGTCCCTGGACGAAGAAAGGGGCGACGGACTCAGAGCTCTTGCATTCAGAAAGCCGCCCCCGAACGCACCCCCAAAACGATTCAGCAGTGTGTATACCGACGTCTCCCGAGCACCCAGTAAATACCGAATCCAAGAGGGCGTGAGCATCATCCTGCAACAGATGCG
>NW_020872711.1:244935-246774 GCF_003789085.1 Penaeus vannamei | reverse complement strand
AGAGCAGAGGACGTGAGATGATGCCCCCGGCATCTCGTGATGCCTTCCGCCGCCTTTCCTTGCTGGTCAGTTCGTCTCTCAAGTCCTTAACGGAGATGGCTGCAGCGTGCACAGAAGCACAGCGGTCTGGCGGCACAGCCACGCAGGACGAGACCAAATTCCAAGAAGCCAGAGACGCCCTGACCAGCGAGTCTCGGCAGTTCGTGACAGCCTCCAAGTTGTTTGTAAAGTCAGCCACTGAATCTGAAGACACGTTACTTCAGTGTCTATCCAACTGCATGACGTTACTGCAGCGCATGGTGGACGTAACGCGGCAGGTCGTGCACCACACCACGACTCCCCTCCAGACGCAGAACGTCGTCGTCAAGGTGCGGGACGTGGCCACCACCTACCAGTCGACCGTGCGGGCGGCGCTGTCAGCGGCAGGGCGGGGCATGGACCATCCTTCCATGAACACGCTCATGACGCAGGCCACCAACCTGGCCGGCGTCCTCACCGCTCTCATGCGCACACTCAGAGTGTTCAGTCCGTGAGATCTCTCTTGTTAGATTTATCATGTTTCATAGAAGTGCCGATGTGTGAATTAATATATCTATGTTAACCCTTGAAAAGGTTTGAGAAATTTAAAGAAATCTGCTATCGAAAGTGCAATGAAGAAAAACTTACAAAAAGTACTTAATGTATTTACACGTTTGTAGATATAGCAGTAGCAAGAAACCTGTTGCGCATAACGTCATTATTTGTAGCCCGACAGCTTTTGTAAATATCGATAGAAATCTCAGGTATTATGAACAGTTGGAGAACAATAAAGCTGGAGTGAATCAAATGAGAGTTGTGAGGTATGAGCAGATTCGAGAAGGTCAGATGGTTGGAGAGTAACATAGCTATTAATAGAGCTGTATATTTCAATACATTGATATCATATGAATGTGTGTGTATAAACTTAATGCCTAACTTAACCACTGTCTTGCATTTGAGGAAATATTTCCGAATGTATGTTTGTAACTCAAATATATTTAATATTATAGTTGTTATTTTAGTTACTTTTTTATTAAAATTTTAGTCACAAATGTCACCGTTCTTTGTTTCGAGGATTTCAACCGTTGTATTTGTTATGATAATTGTAACTCACATTTCGCTTCCATTTTCCATTATTTTATATAATTCATATTTACGTTCCCCCACCAGTGTCGCCCTGTTGATGTATATATCGTCTGTACAGCGTCAAGACTGATGACATGTGAGCCCAAGATCCGAGTCGCAAGTCAGTGTTTTTTTAGTGTAACCGCTGTATTTTCTGCTAAATATAGTGTTACAGAGTATGATCGTGTCTTGTGATTACCCTTATGTCCCTTCTGCCCAGAATGTAGAAGTGAAAGTGTGTTATCTATAATCACATGTAGGTGTTCAGAATTGGCTTTTATGTTACAAACATGATATACCTTCTATAGATCTCTCGCTTACAAAGGCATTATGAAATATGAGAGGCAATGGAAGGAAGGAATGATGTACTATTTACTTATATATACTTAACACTAAAACAAAATATTACCATCTAAAGGCCTATACAACGTGAATTTCTGTCTTGGATGACGACCCTAAAAGCACAGTCTTGAATTGTTAGGAATCTTATTTTACCCTCGGATATAGGAGTAACTAAGGGGATGAGGGTGTTCAGGGCCTTTACGGATATACACAAACACAATAACACGTGAAAAAAGAGACACTGCCATAATACGAACTGAAAACAAACGTAACGTAACATTTTCAATTCAAGATGAGGAACTCGTGACAGGTTCGAAAGTTTACGTTCGTTTTCTGTTCACACTGTTAATGTTT
>NW_020872711.1:224935-229935 GCF_003789085.1 Penaeus vannamei | reverse complement strand
GGAATTTTAGTTTCTTTCAGTTAACTCCGTAAAGATGTTTCAGAAATCTCCTGTGCACATAACGCGTATGTGTACAAGAGCGTGTCAGTAATACTATCTTGTTTCTTAGGCATGTCTTACAGTTTCCGAATGCCTTACGCGAGTGTCAGAGCTATCTTGAGAATGGCCAAGCACGAATTCCTTCATATTACCCTTCTTGGAGATATATCGTCAAGTTTAGTATACAGCTCTGGTTCTTTTGGCTATCTATGTATTTTTAGTATTTTAATTATATTGAATTATATTCTTGATATACTCAGAAAGGGTATTTGTGTTCCCTCCTCCAATGATGATGGTTAAAAACTGTCTGGCACCAACAGCAGCAGGCTTTTATGGCTTTAAGAAAACGTTATCGTCACCATTACATTTAACACAGATTTCTTTATCGTATCGTAAACTAATATGATACTGTTGGCATCATATAAGGATGACTTTTGTACCCTGTACTTTTAAATCAAACTTTTAGTCTAACACTGAAAGCAGCGCTAGAAATGGTACAGAAATTAGTGGACAATAAAAATTATGAGAATATTTTGTTCCGTGAAGCACAGCTATTATAAAAAAAAAGTTTTATCAGACATTTTCTCAATGATCCATTTCATCTTTATGTAAAATGTTTACATTATGACATAGCTGAATAATCATAGTTATTCTTTATGAAATATCTAATTAAATGATCAAGTATGATAATTTCTGGAGACGAAAACAAAAATACTGCTAAGTGCCCTAGCTTTTTCCCCACAAACTTATATATGAAATAAATATCACGAGTACAAATAACCATTACCAAAACCCCCGTACCTATACCCGAAAAAGGGTGTATTTTGTGAATTACAATTACAATAAAATAGAATACCATATCAAAAATGACTGACCTCTGGTGCTTCCACAGACAGAATGCCGAACATGGGACACATGAGTGTGGTGGCACTGGCACTGATCGTGGTCGTCCTGATGGTGAAGAACAGCAACCTGCAGGGGGAGCTCTCGCAGAACTCCATCCAGCATGACATCACTAAGAAGGATCTGTAAGTTCTGAGAGTCACTGACATAAACTGAGGATAGTGATGTGATGTTTCCATATTGCTGACGTGTGCGTATGCCTGTGCGCCTGTGCGTGCGCTACTGTGTGTGTTGGTGTGTGCGTATCTGTATATGTATATATGTATGTATATATATATATATAATATATATATATATATATATATATATATATATATATTATACTCTTTTGTCCAAGGCAGACGATCCTGACAAGTGGAGCGGTACCAGACTCTTAGAAGTGAACTCACCAGCAGTTATAAGAAACTCTCCGAAACGGAAGCTAAACTCAAGGTATAGTTTACTACTTTTTGGATATTTTGAATACTTAATTTGTAGCTAAATATATGATTTGCTAGAATGAGGTTTTATTTCCATAGTTAACAGAATGTATATAGACATAATCAGTTCAGAAAGAAATATGTATATTTTTTAATCCTTACAGGAATCTGAGGCTGAAGTTAGTAAAACTTTCGCAACCTTAACGGTAAGAATAATTTTAAATAATTTTGTGAATCTTTTCTCAGTATATTGCTTTCAACTTCGTTACATGATATTCTGTTGAACTATCAAAGGCATTTTCACTAATTCTTTCACAACATTGGTTCAAACTACCCACAATGCCGCGCTTCATAATACTCTTTCCTTTCTTAATTGCTAATCGGTATTTTACAACTCACTGGGTTACTCTTATTGAACAATAAGCCTTTTAAGCTTTTCGTTCATTTATAGTTACTTCCTTCAAGAAATGTCCGAACTTCCATTTTTTTTAATAGACTGAAATGGATATATTTTGATACTGGCATCATGGTTAAAACAGTCCCCACACGAGAAGTTAGAAGAAAAAATATAATAGTTACAGTATACTGCGCTGTTATATAGATTGTAAATATATATTTAGGGATATAACGACAGAGAGTTACAGATACTATACCTATTTATGTTTCTTATCATCTCTTCTTGTGTGACATACCTCCAGGACACAAACAATTTAGTCATGTCCCTGAAAGACGAAGTGCTGCAGAAGACGAATGAGGCGGGACAGCTGAAGGACGAAAATGAGGACCTACGCGCCAGAATCACCGATATGAAGAATGAGGTCCTGAACGTGGAGGAAGAGCTGCACAAACTCACCGAAGAGATCAGTCAACTCAAGACCTCGCAGGCTGAGAATCTACAGAAGCTGCAGGAAACTGAAACCAGAAACAGAGAGCTGCAGAAAGACAGCGATGCGCTCTCCGAAATTCTGAAAAAGAACGAAGAACTGGAAGCTGAAAACACGAACTTGAAGAACATCGTAGACGCTCTGCAGAAGCTTCAAGCGAAAACGGAGAAAGTCGAAGAACCAGAGGACAAGAAGGAAGATCAAAAGGAACAGACCCAAGAGAAGCAGGGAAACGAAGAAGAAACGAAGCAGGAGGAGCAAAAGGAAGAAAAGCAAGGAGACCAGGAAGAGAAAGCGGAAGAAGTTCCCAAAGGGGACAGTGAAGCTCCCGCCGACGCCGCTGCGGAAGGGAACAAGCTAGCGACGGACGAAATCTACGACATGTTAGACACTGAGGAGAATCAGGCCAAGGAAGAAGACGAGGCAGACGGCGAGAATGGCAATCCTGCTGGCGAGGAAGAAGAGGAAGGGGCAGACACGGGCGACCAGGAGGAGAGAGCTGAAGTAGTGGATGCTGAGGATGGCATTCACACAGCTGGGTCGGAGGCGCTGGAACCAAGACTGAGCCAGTCAGAATCCTTCGCATCGCCGATAGCTGGCATGGAGTCCAGCAGCCCGCAGTAGTCTGACAGAACCCACGTTTTACCTGATTACAAAAGCGCAATTACTGATCAAATGTTTTACAAGTGAGAGTGTTTGGAATATATCACTGTAAGTATTCAGACCATATATAAAATGCATCGATTTAATCTATGTAGCACCGTCCACATTCAAAGAAAAAATGCAAATCAATACATTCCACATTTTAGCTCCACGCACCACCGATACCAATAGGCATAGTACCTACTAGGCCAAGTTGAATTATCTTTTGATACTTTTATATATAGTTACAAAAGACTATTGAGCCTAAGGAAGTTTAACAAACTTGTCAATAGTTCATAAGCTTATTTATTGTAGAGTGTTAATTTTGTGCTGATCTGTTGCTCACAAATTTGTTAAGTTTTGAATAAATTTGTGGTTTTGAATTATTTTTTAGTATCCGTTGGCTCACTGTTCCTCATAAATTAAATATATATACATATATAATATCTACATATCTCAACCACCATGATCGCCGCCATCTTGTCTCAAGCATATGAATTGGTCCTTAAGAGTTCAGAAAATGCTCTTGTACAGAGATGTCTGTCTGTCCGTCTGTCTGTGTTTCTACCTAGCTCAGTTTATCCATTTCTCAGTCTGTCTCTCCGTCTAATGTCTTTTTATCTACCGATCTGATTTTGTATCTTTATCCACGTGTGTATGTATATATATATATTATATATATATATATATATATATATATATAGTAATATATATTATACACAACATATGTGCATGTTATGGTGTGTGTTGTGTATATATGTATATGTATATTATATATATATATATATATATATATATATATATTATATATATGCATGCATACATATAATATGTATATATTATATATATATATATATATATATATATATATATATATATATATATGTGTGTGTGTGTGTGTGTGTGTGTGTGTGTGTGTGTGTGTGTGTGGTGTGTGTGTGTGTGTGTGTGTGTGTGTATGTGTGTGTATGTATGTGTGTGTGTGTGTGTGTGTGTGTGTGTGTGTGTGTGTGTGTGTGTGTGTGTGTGTGTTGTGTGTGTGTGTGTGTGTGTGGTGTGTGTGTGTGTGTGTGTGTGTGTGTGTGTGTGTGTGTGTGTGTGTATGGTGTGTATGTGTATGTGTGTGTTGTGTGTGTGTGTGTGTGTGTGTGTGTGTATGTGTGTATGTGTATGTGTGTGTGGTATGTATGTGTGTGTGTGTGTGTGTGTGTGTGTGTGTGTGTGTGTGTGTGTGTGTGTGTGTGTGTGTTGTGTGTGTGTGTGTGTGTGTGTGTGTGTTGTGTGTACACACACACATGTGCGCATATGAAAGATAACATAGTCAGGCAGAAATAATGACTTTCAAGATATAGCAGCGGATAACGCTTTCCATTATCTAAAGATAAGATTGTATGTGTGCGTCTGAATATGTGTGTATATGTACGTCTGTGTTACGACACAGAAGGCACTTCGACTGGGTCCCGTTGTGTTACATATGAAAATATGAACAATGTACAAATATAAAAAAGAAACACAATCTCACTATGAACTGGGGATAAACGTAGCGGCAATTCTATTAGTTTAAGGGTCTAGATACAAGAAGGTGAGTATACAACGCATCGAATTTAATTAGAAAATTAATTAAACACTTGTTCTTATTAAGCCGCAGAGGCCGCATTAATGCACTAATTATGCTATGATGTTGGTGTGATGTGACTTCCGAAATGTGACCGACATAATGGCACTACTGGAGAGAGAGAGAGGGAGAGGGAGAGGAGAGGAGAGAGAGAGAGAGAGAGAGAGAGAGAGAGAGAGAGAGAGAGAGAGAGAGAGAGAGAGAGAGAAGAGAGAGAGAGAGAGGAGAGAGCGAGAAGAGAGAGCGAGAGCGAGAGCGAGAGCCAGAGCGAGAGCCAGAGCGAGAGCCAGAGCCAGAGAGAGGAGAGCGAGAGAGTGTGCGGTGTGTGTGAGGGAAAGGGTCTCACGAACCCACATTTTGGTAAAAACATACGTTGGATAGCAGGATCAAAGGGCTGGGGGGGTAACTGAAACAGAGCTGATCTGGCAGTGCCAGTAGTAAGCCTTTGTTTCTAAGAGTATTCATACATGAAAAAATATATATGAAATAAGTACTTTT
>NW_020872711.1:213639-223639 GCF_003789085.1 Penaeus vannamei | reverse complement strand
CCGCTTCCTACCTCCTCTTTTTGTTTTCTTCTTCTTCTTCTTCCTTCTTCCCTTCCGGTATCCGCTCCTCCATCCTCTCCGCCTCCGACCTTTAGCGCTGGCCTTAACGGTTGGCGAGGGTGTTATATGTCAGTTGGAGGTGGGCAAAGGGTGCGTTTGGGAAGAGGCAGGGGACGGGGAAGAGGAGGAGAACAGGAGGAAGAGGGAAAGGGAGGAGGAGAAGGATAAGAGGAAGTTAAAGGAAAATGTTTAAAAACGTAAGAGGAGGAGCAAGAGAGCGGGAGAACGGCGAAGAAGGCGAAGGACGGAGGAAAAGAAAAGAGCGAGGGAAGAAAAGGGATTGTTATTACCACTCGTCAGCCCGAAGAAGAGCTCGCGATGCCCGCCTGCAAGACCCGGAGAAATAATGGAAGACATAGCAAGGGATCGCAGGAGAAAAAGCTCTAGCGTGGGAAAAAATGGGAGGAGAGGGAGAGAGCCGGAGAGACAACAAAGGAAGTCGGGAAATTGGTGATATAGAGTCTCCAAATGGAAACGAGACCCCTGTAAAAAAAAATAGTTTAGGAAAAGTGGGGGAAAGAAAGTGTGCACCTGCTGTATTGATTTTCCTTGTGGTAATAACCCTGCGGTCTCAAACGCACCTTTACCCAGCTATGGCTTAGCTCCCTCTCCCTTCTTCCCCCCCCCCCCCCCTCCCCCTCCCCCTGGCCCTTCCCTCCCCGCCTCCCCAGCTCAAGACGGTCTCTAGGGGGGAGGGGAGAGATGCCGGGGGAGTGATAAATGACACAAGGGGAGGGACGGACGCTTCCATCCATTATACCCGACTTTCTCCTGCGTATTATAGAGATACTTACAAGTACATATTATTCTTAAGAGGTGTGATGGAGGAGCTGGGTGAAGGCGATTGAGATAAAGAGGGATAAGCGGAAATTGATAAGAAGAAATGGAGGGGGAAGAGGGGAGAAGGAGTGGGGAGATATAATAGGAGAGTGGAGAAGAGAGAATGAGAATGGGAACACCGGGAGACTGTACCGATGATTTTGTTAAATGAGATGAGAATTTAGACGTCGAGGGTCGAATTGTAAGCGATTTGAGAGAGAGAGAGAGAGAGAGAGAGAGAGAGAGAGAGAGAGAGAGACGAAAGCACAGGGAAGGAAGACTGGAAAGCGGAGAGAGAACCATCGAAAGAGATAAACAAGTGCAGACACGACAGACCCACGCACGCAGACAGAACCCTTGTTTATCCACAGTTCCCTTCTTCGCACGACTGAAAGTATAATAAAAGACCAGAAACCCCCCAGATGCCATTGGAGACCTCAGAGAATCAGGGCTGGTGTTGGGGGCCAGCTAAAGGTCCATATTGCTGTGTGATCCATTAATAGCAAGAGTGGGAGTCTGTGCTTGTTATACTGTGGCTTACAGTGGCACTCCCTAATTTACTTTATTGTTTGGGGAGATTTGGAGGCACGGAGAGATCAGAAGGAGAGAGGGGGAAGGGAATGAATGGAAAGTGAAGGGAGGGAAGGAGGAGGAGGGGAAGAAGAGAAATGAGACTTTCCACGTAAGACAGGAAGGGGAAATCATTTCGGGGAACAACGGAAGAGAAAAAAGACTCGAGAAGGATTCCAAATCGGGTTACAAGGAAAAATTAAAAACCATGAGACTCTCCCGTCTAAGGTTGCAAGGAGGAAATAAGGAGGGAGATAGAAAGCAATGAAAACAAGATGAGTGAGAAGCACGAATGGAGAGAGTGGAGATACCTCAAGACACCTGGAAGCATGGGCGTGCGTGGCGTGAGAGAGGCTTAAATTAGGTGCAGGTACAACGACGTGGCGGGAAGACACACAGCGCCGTAACACGAGTGGGAAGGGAAAGGGCGGCAGGAACACGACGATGGGGAAAGAGGAGGATGAAAATGAGAAGGAGGAGAGGAAGGAAGAAAGGAAGGAGGGGGTAAGGAGGAAAGTAGCAGGAAGGCGACACGAAGAAAGGAAAGAGGAGAGAAGCAGTGGAGGACAAGAGTCGTCCTTCGCACACGAGCTCCTAAGCGTAAGAACACGAGTCCTGAGCCCCTCTCCTTCCAGGATCTCCTTCGGGAAGGCACACTAGACTCCCCTCAACCCACCTCCCTCTCACCCTCACGACCTCCTAGGAGTGAGACGTGCTGGACCTCCGCCTCCCCTCCCCACCCCCCACCGCACACCTTCACGCCCCCTCGGCTGGTCTGGAAGCCGTCGTAGCGGTAATAGTGTGCTTGATGTACGAGCCGTATTTACATTCAGTGCCAGGGAAGGTGGGGAGGGGGGAAGGCAAGGAGGAGGGAGGGGAAGGAAACAGGACAGAAGACCATCATCGTAGCGAGAGGGAGGTGGGGGGGGGGATGCCCTCTTTCTTTCTAACTCACTTCCTTTGCCAGTAGGATCCGGAGTGGAGTATTGAGGAGTATAAAATGGAAGATGTTAGTAGTGCTCAGCGTATTGATTCCCCCGCCTTTATTGCCACTGGAACTGGTATATACTTCCTCCAACTGATTCCAGGTAACGCTGGAAGATAGGGGAGAAGGAGGAGGAGGAAGAAGGAGGAGGAGGTGAAAGAGGAAGGGGGAGGAGGAGACGAAGAAGAAGAAGTAAAAGAAATGAAGGAGAGGAGATGGACGAGGAGGAGGAAAGGGGGAGAGAAGATAAAATACACAAGAAAAGAGAAATGGACGATCATGGGAAATGGAAAATGCAAACGAAGAAGAAGAACGAAGAGGAAAAGGGGAAGGGAGACGAGAAGGAGAAAAAAAGATGAATAAAGGAGAAGAATTAGAGGAGGAGGAGAAAAAGAGAGAAGATAAAATTACACAAGAAGAAAAGAGAAATGGACGATCATGGGAAAATGAAAAAGAGAAATGCATAGGAAAACGGAAATACATCAAATAGTAAAAAACAGTAAAAATACCAATAAAATGCGCCTAGAACGTTATATACCATTTTTAACTGTAAATAATAAAAAGCAGGTCTGGACAGTACCTTGTATAAAAAGGGTTGTTGTTACCCCCCCCCCCCCCGCCCACCAAAAAAATAAAAGATAAAAAATAAATTAATTAATAAAAAAATAAAAAAAACACTAATGTAAAACCAAAATACATTAAACCGTTATAGGCGATATATCTAACTGACAAAGGAAAACACTTAATGGCCGAAGTAAGGAGACCCGGTAGAGATAAATTATTAGATAGGAATGATAAATGAGAAATATGATGATAGAAGCACACGGGAAAAGAGAAAGGCAGACGAACGAGAAGCAGAAGAAAAGGGAAAAAAGGACGAATTCTGTCCGATTTTTTTACCCTTTGTCGAGTATTGGCAGTGAATGCTTTTGCGTAGTGTTAATGGCGGCCATACACGACCAGCCCGCATATGAATTATTTGGAGCTAGTGTATGTGAGTGTTTTTATGTTACGCTTAACGAGTTTAAATTAATTTTCGGGGGGGTCATTTGAGCGTACAGTGTCCATTTATCATTTTTATCCACATTTTGCTATGTGAAGTTAATTAAATTCTAAAACGTGATGTGAAAGTTTTTTTGTGTGTCTGCGTCGTATAACAATTCCCCTTTTCTCCTCTTCCTGGTTCCCCTCTCTGCAAACACAGCGGCCCGGGCCTGAATGCGCCCCCTATAGTATAAACACAATAGCGCCTTCCGATAGCACGTAATATACTGCCCTATTTGAATAAAAGATAATCCTTTCTGTAACACGTAAACCTCGCAGCTGTAACCATAAACCGTTGCCGTAACAGGTAGTTCTCTGCGGTAACAAGCAAGCGGTTGCCTCCCTCCCCATTAGTCTTATGTACGGCTTCCATTTTAAGGAACGGAGTCTCCCCAGAGGTATATTCCCTCGCCGTAGCCCTGGGCTCCGCTTCGCCCGGGCTTTAATCACCCTGAGGGAGACTGCTGGGCGTGGACCTAAAAGTTTTATTTCGATGCTCAACTGCCGCAGATTCAAAGCCAGCCATAGCGCTCAAGGTATTGTGAACCCCGCAGCTGCTGTCCTTAGGTCAGATGTTCGCGCTGCAGCCAACTGGTATTGTACTCAAATTGCCCTCGCCACCGCTCGCACTTTTAACCTTTGGTCGGAAATTGTTTTTGACATGAAAATTGTTATTCAGCAAATTCTGTTGTCAAAACCTTGCATCCACACTGATTAGTATTCCGCCAGAGTTGTAGCCAACAACTGCCCGTGCTCACAAAGTATCGGGAGCGCACAGTGCTCGTCAACCGCCTTGTTGCGTTGCGCTGCACCAAGTGCCAGTATACATGAGCTCTCTCTTGGTAAACGAAGGAGAGACCTGGTTAACGAGAGTTCCAAGGCTCGTGAAGTTAATGTAAGAGAACGAACCCTAAAAATGCATGTGGTTCCTGCCATAAAAGCCGTGCATCCCAATGCGTGACGAGCGCCAGGTAGCGTCTAGATCCGAGTTTCTTGCAAGTGGCACAGTGCGAGACTGCATGGCGCCAAGGGTCGTGGTCTGCTCCGCCTCCCTCAAGTTCACGGCCAAAGAAGCCTTCGTTCCTCGTCCCGCGGAGACGAGGGGGAGGGGGGGGGGCACCGGCTTGCCACTCCGTTTCCTCTCGGAGTAATTATCATCAAAAGGCAGTCAGTCTGGTTTATTACTCGAAGTCCCGACAACATGCAACGCACACACATACACAGATAGAACGCTAATGATGGAGATAGAGACAGATACATGCATGCATTACATATACAGATACATGCATACACATGTACACATAAGTTATATGCTGGGAATCGTGTTCAGTGATGTCGCACCCTTAGTGCTACACAGGAATATGATTTCCTCCCTCATAGAACGTAGCTATTGTCAGAGATGATCAACATACGATGGATATGAAGGACTGTCACCAGTTTTAGACTTGTGTTATTCGCCGCACGTGCCGCCGCCGCCGCCGCCGCCGTCGCCGCCTGCTTTTAATGTCGCTTTCCGCCTCCTTTTTCGCCGCGCCCTTAATCGCCGCGCCTGACGAGGGGCGCTCGTTGCGCCAATGGCCTTGCGCCCCGGCCGCTCACGGTGCCAAAAATCCCGAATTCTCATTTCTTACTATATTAGGCAGCCATTGTGACCCATTCCGGGCCCTGATTTTTCTAAACTGCCTCGGCGCTCATCTACGTTGGGGTCATGTTCCGGGATATACTGCAGGGTTATCGCCTTTACTGCTAATGCTAACAGGGAGGATGTTGCTGGAGGAGTAATTGTTCCGGGAGATAATTACGCTTTTTTCCTTTTGCAACACACTTGCAAACTACACATTAGTACTCTACTGTGCATTAGAAATTTATGTGGAGATGCAAGCTAAGTGAATGAAAGTCCAATGAAAGAAATCCGGCACTGAAGCCAAGCATCGCCTCCTCGAACACATACCCCGAGACCTCTTCTCCCGCGCCCAGGTAATGTGTTCGCTCGGCCTCGGTTTTGTTATTACCCGGATTATAGCTTCGCCTTCTCTCCGTTTTTTTTTCGCGGTCCTTTCGGGCTTTGAGCCGCGCGGTCTGCGAGGGTCAGGAAGCTGGACAGCGAAATGCGATCGGGTGTATTAGTCTGCTGTCTTGTGCCTCGGGGAAATATCTAATTTGTTATTCTGCAATTTTCTCTTTAATAGTTACTAAGTCTCGTACAGCATTTAGTCTGAATGGTGCAGGGTGAACGTGAAGGTGCAATGCAGTCCAATATGGTTAACAAGTATTCTAACAAAGCGATGTAAGGAAATTAAACAGCTAAGAATCGCCTTTCACGCTGTCGGCTTCCTTATCACCAGCAGCAGTTAAAGCAGCAGGAGCAGGAGCGGAAGCCAGAGGCGTCGTGAAACCCGGCGGCGAACCTTTAGGGCGGCGCTAATCCCCCGCCGCCTCGGCCGCCGGCTGGATGCAGTCGCGCGCCTCTCGGGAAGGGCGCCATTGTCTCGCAGGTGTTAGTTTTACATCTCGGCTTTGGATTCGCGTCGCGGCGCTCGGGGCTGCGGCGCGGGAGTATTGATGGCCACTCGAACCGGCGGCCGCTTGATAGGGTCCAGATTGCGCTCAAAAGGTCTTTGGGAATTAGCATTTTCCTTCGTTTTCATTCATTAGCTTCGTGTGTCTGGTGCGCGGGGGGGGGGGGGAGGCTGACGGGTAAAGCCCGGCCCGAGGTCGCTTTGGGGAAGAAAGCGCCGGAAAACTTGCTCCTGCTGTTGATGGAAGCCTTAATGACGCCCGCCTTTGTGTGTGTGATCCTCCGCCTGTCACTTACCCGTGAGAGGGATTTCTTCTCCTTCTATTCATTACCTTTTGTTCTCTCCGTCTACGCTTCTCCCCGCCCTCTCCGCTTCCTCCGGACTCTCTCTCTGCTGTCCTCATTGACGACGCCCATATTAATTCGTCCTCACACTCCTGCTCCCTTCCAGTTCTCACACATTCCGAAATTCGTCCTCGGCCGTCCTCCTTTTCCCCGGGAGGAGGCCAGTGCGAAAAGCTTGTGGTGAAATCTACCGAATTATCTACTTGATTTTCTTTGGTGGAAAACAACTGTTTGTAATTGTCTTGGATGATGCTCACTCCCTCATTACGTTCGCTCTCTCTCCTCTCTCTCTCTCTCTCTCTCTCTCTCTTCTCTCTCTCTCTCTCTCTCTCTCTCTCTCTCTCTCTCTCTCTCTCTCTCTCTCTCTCTCAGTCTATCTATCTGTCTATGTATCTATATCTACTATCTCTGTATCTATATGTATATATCCCTAAATATATCTAAAATATTCTCTAAGTATTCAGTATATCTTTCCCTTCCTTCCTTCCTTCCCCCGTGTGACACATAAATGAGCGCAGCGTTTGTCGCAGTGTTTGAGCAAGTAATTGAACACACATTCCGTATATTTGCTTATTACTGCTTAATGTTCTCAGGATTCGGGGCGAGGAGGTAGGGAAGTGTGTTCTCCTTCCCCTTCTCCCGTCTTCATGGTCAGAAGCTTGTGTTCATAAGTATGTTAGTGTGTTTGTGGGTACAAACATACATGTTGAAAGATGAATGCTTAGATACGGTTATATATACATAC
This sequence comes from Penaeus vannamei, assembly GCF_003789085.1. Taxonomy (NCBI): domain Eukaryota; kingdom Metazoa; phylum Arthropoda; class Malacostraca; order Decapoda; family Penaeidae; genus Penaeus; species Penaeus vannamei. The sequence goes on along the minus strand of NW_020872711.1, from coordinate 216,553 downwards.
ATGCGTACGTCCAAAGATACATATACAGTGTGGTGTGTGTGTGTGTGTGTGTGTGTGTGTGTGTGTGTGTGTGTGTGTCATGTGCGCACTCTGCCTCTCTTTAGGAGGGCATCAGTCAGGCAAGGGCGCACTGTTGAAACGGAAATCTAGAAAGGCATGCATGGCCCTCACAGGAGGCTGCAGGCGCAATACAGAAATCACTAACTCAACTGTGTATGCGTCTTCACTTATTTATGCCGATGATTTTTTCGTATTAGAATATGTAACATTTTGCGTTTATGGCAAGTTTCTTACGACACATATTTTCTCCCTTGCAGCCCCCCCGTACCACTCCCGCCACAAGGTGCAGGCCACCAACTGGAGCTACGCCACGACCAATGAGGAAGACGACTCCCGCGGAACCGAACGCTACGTGGACCTCAGTGTTCCTCCTCCTTACAAGCCTCCTCCAGAAGGTTATAAGGTGAGTGCTAAAGATTTCTTGTATTATTCCCAATCCTCTAAGAAGCTGAAGGGAGTCGAGGTTCTCACGGGGGAAAAAAATTGGCAGAGGAGAATTTTGTTTGGCAGGCAGCGTGGATCGCATTTCCCGCGCGAGGAGCTGGGGTCGAGGTCTCGTTCTCGCGCCGAACCCCGCTTCGTCCGCGCATTCACGGGTCTCGGGCTTGTAATGACCCGGCCGTCATTAACATGCAGTGAATGTGGATTTCACCTTAGATAAGCACAAAAGGAGTAAATGAGAGGGAAAAAAAACACCGGGAACAAAACAAAAGCCCCGGGAAATTTACGTTTGCACGGACGTCATGTTAACGATACGGCGATAATGACGCCAATTATGTGTAGAAGTTGTGGAGTGATATTTCTCGCGCCGGCCGTTACGCGAGCTTCGGAGAGAATCCTAATGACCTTGAGTGTACGCATGGGAACCCTCATTAAATCACTAGGACGGCGGTAGTTAATTAAGCGGGAGTTAGTTACTGTATTTAGGGATTCTTACTCCCGTTGAAGAATGGTTGCCGGGGAGGGACAAGGAGGCGGCGTAATTGGGAGGCAACTGAAGGAAAATGTGATAAAGATTAAGAGAGAGAGAGAGGAAACGGAAAGCTAAAAGGTAGACGGTACTAGCAAGCGAAAAAGAGGAGAAATAAATAGTCAGGGATACTTATAGCCTAGTTGCAGGTCTTGGGGGACGAGGGAAAGCTCCCAAAGTAGGTCGATAAAGAAGGCAAAATAGAGACGCAAAGAAGGACAGCACGACGAAAAACACACAAGGCGACGATGACAAAAATAAATGCTTTGATAAATAGCTACCCTTTGGAGATGAAAGACGCGCATCCTAGCGGTAGAAATGAACCTGCATGTCGATCTCTCTCTATTCACACCTTCCAGTATGTCTTTATGCATCATCCAAACAGTCGAAGGAACTGACTTTGATGATAATGATAGGAAAAAGGAGCCAAGGAGTAGAGGAGGCGGGCGAGGGGATTCACCTGGCGCAGACGTTGCTGGGACAACGAGATGTTGACATGCTGCCGGAGCCAAGAAACCTCTTTTATTTCTCTTTTATTCATTTCAGCCAATATTTACAAGTTTAAGAGGTTATTTCATTTAGGTTTGTTAGTTGATTTAATTGTTATTCATATCTTGTATTTTTGAACTTAAAATGACGTTCAGTTCAATTGAATTTGGTGAGGTAAGTTACGGTTTAAAGGAAGTATAGTTTCAAAACGATTAAGCTGACACTACCTTGGTTAATGTTTATTCACATATGTTTATTACTACTGAATATTTCTCCCATTTATCGCCACAGAGTTAATGTAGACTCTTTCGCAGGTCCCCAACGGCCACCTCCCCGGCCTGGACATGGACGAGACGGGAGTGTACGTCAACAGTCGCCGCCAGAATATTCTTGACTCCAACATGAACAAAACGTAAGTGTTTCGTGGCGCCGGGATGGGCCCGGCCTCTCGTTCGGAGGTGGTCTTTACGTCTGGAGTGCGAAGGGGAGGCTCTCTGTCCGGATTCAAAATAGGCAGAGGCAGTGTGGATCTGGGAAATTGATATATGAAAAAAATAAACGCATGACCATCAGTTAACTATTCTTCTGATGAAGAATGATTAAGCATTTCTTGTCGAAACGCCATGGAATCGTAATGTCTTCGAATCTTATTGTGGTTCCACCCTCATAGCACCATGTGTGTTTTGGTCTTGCGCTTCGGGTGATGAAAATGGTGCCACAGCCTTGCTTTGTGGGTCAGGGTCTAGCCAGACTTTTGTGTGGTCATCGCTTACATAGCCGTGTAGGGGGTCTGGGGCTACGTAGAGGGGAGGCCTTTCCCCTCGCGAGCCGCTCTTTACCTGAGTGACACCTCGCGAGCCTCCATGATGGATGACCGGGCCTTCTCCCTTCGTAGCTTTTATCACCCTCGCCACCAGCGTCGCCCCGCCGCTGCCGCCGCCACCGCCGCCCGACGGCACTTGGGAATGGCTGCGGGTGTCTCAGGCAGCGCAATGTGCGAGACATCTAGTGATGTTTCTTGCTGTAACAACACTTCGTGGAGTTAGAGTTAGCGGAATGGAATGCAGCAGACTGTGGCCAGTGCCAGCGCGCATTAAGAGAGGGCGAGCAACAGTGTGGTATGAGCGTTGGTGCAGTGTGGCGCCAGCGCGTGGCATCAGTAATGATCTCGTCCCTTCAGCGCCACCACGGAAGACCCGCGCTGTGGCGTGTGCTGCCTCTCTTGCCTCACTGAAGGGGTGGGAGCGCGTTGCTCTCGCGGCTGTGCGGAGTCTGTGGCGTGGCGGTCTTGCGAAGAGCTTTCGAGGTGCCGTGGGATTCCGCTTTGAAGCCAGGCTGCAAGGAGTGCACAAACACCAGACACCAGAGAGCTAATGCTGAATAAATGTATTAGAT
>NW_020872711.1:198639-211139 GCF_003789085.1 Penaeus vannamei | reverse complement strand
CTGGCCCGGCTACCCCTCCTTCCCCTCCCCCGACCCCTTCTTCCTCTCCTCGCCCCCCCCCCTCCCCGTCTTGCATGGCCCTCTCTACCCCTTGCATTGCGGCAGCTCTGTCAGCTTACCCCCCCTTCCCGCCCGAGCAGCCAGGTGTTGGCTGCCGCTGACCGCCTGCTGCTGATCGCTGGTCAGAGCGCGGCCGGCCGAGAGCCCGAATCAGCAGCTGAGCGTCTTTGCTCCAAAGGCTTCCCTGTCCCTTCCCGCACAAGCGCATGTCCCTCTCCTGCAGGACCTGGACTTTCCCTTTAGAGATGGAATAGTTGCACCCTAGCGATAGAATGTGTAGCCCCCAGTGGTGTGTAGCCCCCAGTGGGGCCCTCTCGATAGACAGCGTGTAGATGTAGCGCCACATTTGAGATTCTGTAGAGCCTCTGCGAATACATCGAGTGCTGGAGCTTGTCTTGACGTCGGCCAAGGCGGCGGTGGAAATGTCCAAGCATTGTCCAGTCGCTGTCCCTCGTCGCTTCACGTCACCGCCGCGCCGCGTGTTGCGAAGTGTATCCTGAAGGAACGCTTCGAATGTTTACTCCAGAATTTCCCTTCACTTTTCGAGACTGCGAGGATCACTTCCTTTGATAGATGACACGGAATTAGCTTCCCTTTGCAGCACGAGGATTTTACAAAAAGGACGAATATACAAATTACTTACTCTAAATGAGTCGAGGTTGAGTATAACTTTTTCAGTTAATGAATATGTGTAATTAATGTTCCGTGTAAAAATTATTTTTATTGTAAACGAAGTTCCCTTGAAGTGTCAGACAGTTCAATCTCGCTTTGATACTGAAAGCGAGACTCGCTGCCTTTAAGAAGCAAGTCAAAGGGTTTCTGCGTGTGAAGTTGGAGGAATCGTCCCGAACGTTCCTTCTTCCGCCCGCACTTCGTGATAGCAGAGACGTCGGAATTTTGCCCTTCGTAATATCCCGATTTTCAGTTCCAATTTTCTGTGCTGCGTTATGCAGGCGGTTCCGTTCCTTTAGGGAGCATAAACGTTCTTATGGAGGCCTTCCGAGAAGAACACGTGTTAGTGATCAGTGAGAAAATCAGTAGCATTTGACGTGAAACGACAGCTCCTCTGCAGCGCTCGATGTATGGGTTCCGCAAGCCTAATAAGAGACATTCTCCATTTCAAAACATTGCACTAAAACTCCAACTACACATTCAGTCTTGCAAATTGCCCCATAATGAAATCGGAAGCATGACAAGAGCTGCCCGCAACCCCCTCGTTCGCGCCCGCATGAGCCGTGAGGTCATGGCCGCATCTCCCTCCTCCACCACCTCCTCCTCCTCCTCCTCCTGCGCCGCCACCAACAGGTGCAGGATCGCACCCGCGTTCCTGCTGGCTCTGTAGATTGATCCTCTGCTGTAGTCCTGCCGCGGGTATCATGGTGATGGTGATACAGCCAGTGTGGCCTCATGTATATCCACTCGCTGCGCATCACCACACCGTCAGGCGCATGAACTGAAGGCTTTTTCTTTGTGGGCGAGTATTATGTGCATGACACGAGTCGCTCAGTTGTGGAAACTGGAAGAGCAGGTGAGGTTGAGTTCGTCTTGCGAATGCTGTCTGGTGACACTGAGACCGCCGCTTGACTGGCCGAGAGGCAGACCCGAGCGGAAGAGCCCGAGAAGTTGGCGTTTGTGAGCACAGGAGCCGCTCCCGAGATTAGGTCTAGAGCACGGATTGATAGGTTGCCCTTGTGGAATGAGGAGATGCAGTGTGTCATTCAGGTTCAATGTAAGACACGGGAATTGTAGTATAGTGTAGTGTGATAGGCTATACACACGTGCACACACACACTCTCACTCTCACTCTCACTCTCACTCTCACTCTCACTCTCACTCTCACTCTCTCTCTCTCTCTCTCTCTCTCTCTCTCTCTCTCTCTCTCTCTCTCTCTCTCTCTCTCTCTCTCTCTCTCACACACACACACACACACACACCACACACACACACACACACACACACACACACACACACACACACACACACACACACACACACACACACACAGAAACATACGTATACATGTACGATAATTACGAAGGTAGAGTATTGTAGCCATCCAAGCTGACTGCCAAGGTAAAAACCTCTTTTCGTGAATGCTTGCCGCCGTCGTGCACTTCAGGTATGTAACACTGAGAGGTACACTAACGCTTGATGTAAGTAAAGTAATGACCGTTTGATTAACGTGTTCCTTAATCTGGCCACAAGTAGTCATCAGTGCATGGAGACTAACACGAACGCTAGACTAACACAGGCTGACACATCGCCCTGAGCCAGGCTTGCCTCACCCCCCCCCCCCCAGCATGCTCACACCTCACCCCCGCCACCAAACCAACCCTTTGAACCCACACTTTAGACTAAAACCGTCCGCTAAGAGTCAAACAAAGATCTATAGCTCATTTGTTTGATTGTTTTTGCAGCTCACGTGATCGATACACAGGTGCGTTTAGCCACAACAGTCAAGACTCCCGTAAACAAGCATAAATAACGTATTAAAAGAAATCACCTTCATTTTTTTAAATTATGCACTTCTATCAACGGAATGGAAGCTAAACTAAAAAAATACGATGTAGATACGACCTAAGACTAATCATTAGAGTTAAATAAGGGTAGTCGTAGTCGCTAGTCGTTCCTTTGTTGAGGTTGTTGACGATGTGACGCAGGTAATCAAGCGCGTGGCCGAGTTGCAGCAGCTGGTGGAGGACGCTGAGAACTACCTGAGTGACGCGGACGGCGAAATCACGGACGTGGAGAGTGTCCGATCAGACCAGTACGGCAGACTCAAGCACTCTGACTCACTCCTACTTCTGACTCAGGTGGGTCACGCACCCTCCTCACTCACGCTGTCCTTTAACTGCCATTGATGAAGTCTGATCTGTTACGCTGTGAAGGATTCTATTAAAAGGCCATTTTTATGGTGTCTTAGGCGTCCTAGAATCTTAGATAGCCTAGTACCTAATGAGCAATAAAAACTGCTTAAACTTGCATTATATCTTTAGGCCATAAATAATTAGATTGTTTAACTTATGCATGAACTGACAACGTGTTATAAACAATTAATCTTTACCAACAGTCGCAGTATACACATTAAATGAAGCATCTCTCTCCCATAGGGTCAGAAGCTGTTGCCAAATAACGAGGTAGTGGAAAGTGAAGAGCGCTCGGGCAGTGACACCGACTCGCAGTCGACGCCCACGCAGAGCCCAGCGCATCGTCCTGGTGAGTACCCGTCCTTCCCGTGGGACTTCTTGATATTGATATTGCACTTCCCATTGAGAGCTGGAGGCCCCACCCGTCCAGCTGAAACTTAATAACACCCTCACCTCTCCCTCTTCGAGCAGCCAAGCCACCGCAACGTCCCTCTTCAGTTCTCAAGCCAAGCGGGTCATCCTTCGGCCTGCACTCCCCAGACAACCTGCCCCTCACCCTCCAGAACCGCGAGGACGACATCAAGGCCCTCATCAAGCAGCTGGAGGACAATTCGGGCCTGCCTTACACCTTCGCCGAGGGCACGCTCTACCTAGACCCGGATATCATCGACCTCACAATGATCCCTCCGCCCATCACCCCGGATGAGGTACGCCCGCAGGCATATGTGAGTCGATGCAGCCCAGGTTTCAGATTTTTTGCAACCTTACGTGTTTAAAATGCTAATTCATATCAAGGAAGACTATGAAACATTATGCAAAAATATTACTTCACATATACAATACCATAGTTGCATAGAATGTGTTACATATCTTACTTATACACTGGGGCACTCCTCCAGGACGGCGCCAAAGTGTTCCCTCCGCAGCTGAGCACTCCGCCCACGCCCTTCGCTGACAGGGAGACGCTCGAGAAGGAGCTCAAAGCCCTGGAGCAGGATCTCGGAGACCTCAGGTCGCTCACCAATCCGAGCTGGCTTGATCACGATGCCAACGCGAGCTACGCTGATTCCACAACTACAGGTAAAGTAATTGCCTTTACATGCAGGTCTGTGTCATGCTTCTATACATGAACGAGAGAGAGAGTGAGAGAGATAAAGACATAATACTCTTGTAACTGTAATGCAGTTGGTTTATTCACAGAATTTATAGTTCATGTCTTGAATTATTGCAGGTATGGGCAAACTCTTTCAGTTACTGTAAGAATAATTTATACAGTTTAGTTAATACCACAGGAACAGGAAGGTATAAATCGTATATTTCCCAATTCCCCGCCACAAATTATCAATGGTAGCTTATTGCTTCAATATAAGGGCGAATTGAGTCAACTTGCGAATGTGAAAAGCCGTGCACTGAACCCTAGTTAGAGTTGGACACGCTATAGGACAGCAGTAACGGAAATTTAGGATTCTTTGAACAGTTTCGTTCAGTATATATATTTTGAATTATGTCCAAATGTTGGCCGCTGAAATTCTGTACTGCGATAGCCTGCTCATATTTACAGGACATAAGGTTGTTTGTGGCAATTCACCAACTGCTAGTAGGAGAAGGAAAGGTTGCACTGAAGGTGGGGGCGACTTGTTGCCTGTCCCTCTTCCCCTTCTTTTTCAGGGTAGAAGAAGGGGTATGTGGGTGTGACCCTTGAGCAGATACTAGTGCGCTTAGATGTATAACCTTTTATAGCTCTTTCCACCACGAATAAGTGTAAAATGGGCGTCTTCCAGCAGGCGCCAGCGACACCGAAGACAGCATGTCCCTCAGCAGCCTCAACACCAGCTTGGTCTCCAACGACTCGGTGTTCTCCCGGGCCGGCGGCGTCAACGGCGGCGGAGGAGGCCAGGTGCTGGGGAGGAGCCCCAACTTCACGCTCGCCGCCCTTCGTCAGCTGGGCATCCACCTGGAGGAGGGGGAGGACATCGACTCCTTCATCGCCAATCTCACCATCCCGCCGCCTCCCGAGGGATCTGTGGTAAGATGCCCCGTGCAGTGGCTTCGCGCTTCGGCTTCCTATTGTCTTGCCTTGTGCTGCGGATTCGTGGGATACGCCAGGCGGTCGTTTTGTGCGCAAGGCTGATCCTTTTTCTGTCCCGCAGGACCTCCAGACGTACGCCGAAAGCCGCAAGATAGGCAGCGAGTGCGACTTCTCGGCCTTCATCATCCCCCCGCCGCCCTCATCCGACAACAAAGACAACCGCTCATCCGACATCATACGCAGACTGTACGAAGCCAAAGAAGGAATTAGTCGGGTGAGTAGCTGGCTTTGCTTGCACGCACACGCACACGCACACACACTCACACAAACACTCACTCACACACAACACACACCACACAAACACACACCACACACACACACACACACTCACACTCACACAAACACACACACGCATGTACACGCACTCACATATATACATTTATATGTATAAGTACAAGAAGAAGTGTATATATGTGCGTGTGTGTCTGTCTGTATGTGCACAAGTGGTTACCAAACCCATGGTCGGGAGGGATTTTCTAAGGGTCCCTGGAGGGTCTTCAAAGATAAATAAATATAAAAATCCACAACTGGATATACAGTGAAAATTTGCTTTTTAACACGCTTTTTCTGAATCGAAGTTATTGAAATTCATTGTGTTAGTAATATAAAACTATATAAATATAATAACGCAAGCTCTTAAAGATCTGCAAGCATAACTGACATGAAAATAGTTGGATTTATTACCACAGTTTCTCTCATTTCGGGTCGCTATCCCAGGTTAAGGCTGCATTTAGGGTCGCAGCGAAAAAGGTTGTGAAACATTGATATGCATACACTTACTATTTTATGCTTTTCCGCAGATGGTGGGCGACGAGGGCTCCCACAGCGACGCCGAAGGGGGCGAGAAGGACCTGGAGATCGGCGAGGTCCGCGTGAGCTCCGAGACGATGGCCAAGCGGGCCATAGTTGGCAAGGTGGCGTCCCTGCAGCGGCGCTTTGAAGTTCCTCCCAAAGCAGCTGGCCATGCTAGTCCCCCCAATTCGAGTGCCTCCATAGACAATCGTCAGTTGTTACTCAAACTTAGCAAAGACAAGTCAAGCTCTCCTAGCGACTCTTCCGGATATGATAGTCTCAGATCTAATAATTCGAATGTAGCATATGAGCTAGACGCCAAACTGGCACAGGCCTTAGAGGAAAATGACAAGATGTTCAAAAGCTTCGACACACTCAAGAGAAAACAGATGGCGAACTCAGCTGCCTCCGCTGTCAGCCCTCAGGACAGTGGCAGCGAGAGCAGCAGCGAGAAGCCTCCCTCAGTCATGTCAAGAGTGCGGACCTTCAACACGGGGTCGCCGTGGGGCACGTCTTCGCTCCAGCGGCCGTCGACCCTCCAGCGGCAGATGACGGTGCCGGCCGGCAAGGCTGAGGCGAAGGACGACGACCCCCCACCCCCTCCGCCGCGCACTCCGGTCACGCGCACGGGCACGCTGACCAGCCCGAAGAAGAGTGTCCCTTCGCCCCCCTCGAAGATCCAGAGAAGTATCTCCATGAGCACAGGGAACCTCGTCAAGTCAGCCTCGCAAGGAGATATCATGAGTCAGTCGGGCTCGAGTACCATCCACAAGTCCCCCACAAAGAGTACCAAGTCCTCTGCCTCCAGCGAGGATCTCAGCCAAGCTAAAACCTCCCCCGGGTCTCCCTCCAAGCAAAGCGTCGCTTCCAGTAATGATTCCCTCACGTCATCCTCAAGCATAGTGACAGTCAAGTCAGCCTCACTGAAGAGCCTGGAGACTGACGAAGACCCCCCGGAGCTGCCGCCAAGAAATGGTACCAAAACTGCCATGAAACCTCCGCTTCCTCGCAGTTCCTCACAGGTAGGGTCTTCACCGGTGCTTGGGAAGCGGGGACACGGTCAGATGGGTGGAAGGAATTGACAATTAATTTGCCCGAATCAGATGCATTTTGGTGACCACCAACTTTCAACAGGCATATTAACAACTGATATGTGGTTTTAGACATATGTTTGTCATGCATATACATTGAAAACATTTAACAGACAGATTTGCATTTTGTTTATGACACATCATCTAAGATCGAAAAGATTAACCATTCATGTCTAAAGTTGCAGATATTCATATATATCATTAACAGTTTTAGTGGAGACACACTTTTATCATTACATTTTTATACACGAGGCTGTTATTTAGAAAGTATGTCAGGTATGGAAGATACATCATGGTACTAACAGAGATCTTTATATTTCTCCTTTTGGTGGCATAGTGATGAGTATTCATGGTATGCGGAAATTATGGTACATGTAGTAGAGTTGAGATGGACATACAGATTGGTGGCATAATATACACATTTTTGTATTTACTAGTAATTTATATTTTCTTATAAATACATTTAATATTAACAGTAATTAAGTGGATTTTTTGCATTTTATGTTGAAGGAATAGGTCATATATGTATTGTAAAAACTCTCTATTTTCAGGATAACGTGAAAGTAGCTCTGCATAACAAGGGTATCCGGTCGCCGTCGCCAGTGCGGAAGACATTGAGGAGTCCCTCCCCAGACAACAATGAACGGCCGCCTTCGGTGCCTTCCAGACTTCGCAAGCCGCAGCTCAGCCCTTCCAGCTCTCCAACCAACAGCATCCCCGGCACGCATCGTCCCAGCACGTCGGGGAAGCTGGCTGCTCCCTCACCTCCCACACTCAGCAAAGCTCCAGCAGTTTCTCCCACATCTCCGCGAGGAGGCTCCAGCTCACCACTAAAGAGCAGTCCAAAGACAAGCCGCAAGTCCCCTGCTGTAGAGGAGCAGAAGCCACTGCTCCCAGCCAAGACTAGTCAGTCGCCAGCCCGGAGAGCACCAGCTTCTCCACCGGCAACCAACGGTGTTCGAAGTCCTGCGCGGTCTACCGGGAAGACTTCCACGACTTCCAGACTCCCCAGACCTGACACCACAAGCGTAGCCTTGAAGAACAGCATGAACCAAGAGATGGCTCCCCTCCAGACCTCCTCCCCCAAGATGTCGCCCAAAGCCAAGATGGTCAACGGCAAGACGCCGAACACCACTGACTTGGACGATTCACTCGATTCCGGAAGCTTTGACCAGGACTCGCTGGAGGAAGCAGAGGACGTGGAGATGATGCCCCCGGCATCTCGTGATGCCTTCCGCCGCCTTTCCTTGCTGGTCAGTTCGTCTCTCAAGTCCTTAACGGAGATGGCTGCAGCGTGCACAGAAGCACAGCGGTCTGGCGGCACAGCCACGCAGGACGAGACCAAATTCCAAGAAGCCAGAGACGCCCTGACCAGCGAGTCTCGGCAGTTCGTGACAGCCTCCAAGTTGTTTGTCAAGTCAGCCACTGAGTCCGAAGACACGTTACTTCAGTGTCTATCCAACTGCATGACGTTACTGCAGCGCATGGTGGACGTAACGCGGCAGGTCGTGCACCACACCACGACTCCCCTCCAGACGCAGAACGTCGTCGTCAAGGTGCGGGACGTGGCCACCACCTACCAGTCGACCGTGCGGGCGGCGCTGTCAGCGGCAGGGCGGGGCATGGACCATCCTTCCATGAACACGCTCATGACGCAGGCCACCAACCTGGCCGGCGTCCTCACCGCTCTCATGCGCACACTCAGAGTGTTCAGTCCGTGAGATCTCTCTTGTTAGATTTATCATGTTTCATAGAAGTGCCGATGTGTGAATTAATATATCTATGTTAACCCTTGAAAAGGTTTGAGAAATTTAAAGAAATCTGCTATCGAAAGTGCAATGAAGAAAAACTTACAAAAAGTACTTAATGTATTTACACGTTTGTAGATATAGCAGTAGCAAGAAACCTGTTGCGCATAACGTCATTATTTGTAGCCCGACAGCTTTTGTAAATATCGATAGAAATCTCAGGTATTATGAACAGTTGGAGAACAATAAAGCTGGAGTGAATCAAATGAGAGTTGTGAGGTATGAGCAGATTCGAGAAGGTCAGATGGTTGGAGAGTAACATAGCTATTAATAGAGCTGTATATTTCAATACATTGATATCATATGAATGTGTGTGTATAACTTAATGCCTAACTTAACCACTGTCTTGCATTTGAGGAAATATTTCCGAATGTATGTTTGTAACTCAAATATATTTAATATTATAGTTGTTATTTTAGTTACTTTTTTATTAAAATTTTAGTCACAAATGTCACCGTTCTTTGTTTCGAGGATTTCAACCGTTGTATTTGTTATGATAATTGTAACTCACATTTCGCTTCCATTTTCCATTATTTTATATAATTCATATTTACGTTCCCCCACCAGTGTCGCCCTGTTGATGTATATATCGTCTGTACAGCGTCAAGACTGATGACATGTGAGCCCAAGATCCGAGTCGCAAGTCAGTGTTTTTTTAGTGTAACCGCTGTATTTTCTGCTAAATATAGTGTTACAGAGTATGATCATGTCTTGTGATTACCCTTATGTCCCTTCTGCCCAGAATGTAGAAGTGAAAGTGTGTTATCTATAATCACATGTAGGTGTTCAGAATTGGCTTTTATGTTACAAACATGATATACCTTCTATAGATCTCTCGCTTACAAAGGCATTATGAAATATGAGAGGCAATGGAAGGAAGGAATGATGTACTATTTACTTATATATACTTAACACTTAAACAAAATATTACCATATAAAGGCCTATACAACGTGAATTTCTGTCTTGGATGACGACCCTAAAAGCACAGTCTTGAATTGTTAGGAATCTTATTTTACCCTCGGATATAGGAGTAACTAAGGGGATGAGGGAGTGCTCAGGGCCTTTACGGACATACACAAACAAACAATAACACGTGAAAAAGAGAGAGTGCCATAATACGAACTGAAAACAAACGTAACGTAACATTTTCAATTCAAGATGAGGAACTCGTGACAGGTTCGAAAGTTTACGTTCGTTTTCTGTTCACACTGTTAATGTTTCTTTTTGCCCTTAAGGATGTTAAAGATGTGAAGATTAAGAGAAAATATACTCGGATATAGAATTCAAATTATTGAAGGCTGTAAACGAAGTGAAACCCCAGAATAATTTCTACGAAAATCAGGATTTCGTTCAAATGTCTGCTTTCATGGTCTATCAGTATGTCTATTTATCAATATGTATACACACGGACGCAAACACACATAGACATACGCGCACGCTCACATACACACACACAAAAAAAAAAGACAAATACACATTCTCTCCCTCCCTCTCTCTCCCATGGTGATTTACTTAATTTTTTTATTTATTGCTTCATTATCATTCCTTATTCCGTTCCACTCGAAAAGGATTACCGTACCTCTGACAGGCTGACACACCACCTGTCCGGGGAAGGTCTATTTCCTGTCGACGAAAGCTTACGCAATATAGCTTACACTGAATCTAAACTATAGGTGTAATAATGTACACGGTGTTTTCAGGTAGCAGTATAGATAGCCACTTTGTTGAAGTCGCGAGGCAATGACAATGAAAAGCTCAATCAAATAGGTTGGTAGACACGGACCACAGAAGTAATTTACATAAAGATTAGTACTTAGTTTCCGAAGCTGCAATTATTTCACATATTGTGAAAAAATAAAAAAGTTTACTTCCCAATTTTGAGAACGTGGATATCGGACACGTACTATCCCTTTCGTAGAAATAGAGAGCCCAAAAGATAATGATATTAATAGACACGTGCAATAACGTATATTTGGCGGAAATGAGTCTAGGAACCGGAGAAGACAGGTGTGCATGTCGCGTTGTGGCAACCACACCTACTCATGAATCTAGTGATACGTGTTTATGATAGAGTAGATTTTTAAGCTTAGGGAACCAGATAATTGTTTATCATTGGAAATATATGTTCAGTACATTTTTAGGTACAATTTTCGTGATAATTTATATCCCTTTTATCACTACATTTTTATTCATCAGCTTCCGGCTTAATTCCTGCTCTTTTATATCTAATCTTATGACTGTAAGTACAGTCCACGTCAGACTGCAATACTTACTGAGTGATCAAACAAAACTACATCAGAAAATCAATAAACGCCTTTTACTTTGCTTTGGACAAACTACCCTTCAAGATCGACATCTCGCAGAGTAGACGAGGAAATGTTTACTAAAAGAAATTCTCACACACACACACACACACACACACACACACACACACACATATATATATATATATATATATATATATATATATATATATATATATATATATATATATATATATATATATATATATATATATATATATATATATATATATATATATATATATATATATATATATATATATATATATATATATAATANAACTCAATGCCTTTCGCGTAATTGTGATCTGTCTGCATGCGAGCGAGTGCGTGCATGCGTTGCACCAGTTGCTACATGCTGGAGAGAATTTTTCCCCTTTAAATTCTCCCGCGCCCCCCTTCCCCACTTTTCCCCCATTGGCGTTCTGTTTTCTATCTTCTATTCTAAGGCATTCAGCCTCTTTCGTCAAGCAGGGAATAGGAAACAAAACACCCGCACATTGTTTTGATGGTGTGTAGTAGAGAGAGAGAGAGAGCCAGGGAGAGGAGGTGTGGAGAGAAAGAGGAGAGGTGTTGCGTCGATCGAAGAATAGGAGTCATGTCACACTTTCGTCATTTCGTTATTTTCATTAATAATCTTTAGTTATTTCACCAACTCATCAATTTAGGACAGTATTTACATATTCTACGTGCTAGTATTTATCATTATCAATCACATCATTGCTGTTATTATTCTTATCACTATTATAATAGTCTATCATTTATACTGATTCGTATTATGTACAATATATTATGTAAGTCTTTGCATGATTACTATATTATCCTTCATGTATTATTTAAATTTCTTTATTCTATTATAATCGTTTAATCATTATTAAATATCATCCTGTTTTATTTACTAACTTGTTGATTATGAGATATTAATCCTTATCATTAATTTGATCACTGTCTTATTGGTCAATTTGATTATTATCTTCTATTATTATTTATGCTTATCATTGATATTTTATTCAACCCTACTGGATTCCAACTTCCTGTTATATCAATTTTATTAATCATTATCATTATTATTACCAATGTTATATTCATTTTCATTATTATTTATTTCTGTCTCTTTTAATTCTTATCAAAATTATTGGTTATTATAATTATAATTCATCATATATCCGTCATTATTATCATTATAGTACGTTGATGTTGTTGTTGTTGTTCTTTATTGTTCGATTGCTTGTTGTTGTTGTTTGTTGTTTTTTGTTATTGTTGTTTGCTTGATTGTTGTTACTTGAGTTTATTACTACATATCAATCATTCTCATTCATCATCATTATATACTATTATTTTTATTAGTATCACCATTATCATCATTATCTTTATATTATTATCAAATATTCATTATTATATATCATTATTATATTATTATTAATTTTATTCATTCATTGTCTCCTTCAAGACTTGCTATTGAGAGTATTATATTATTATTATTAATATT
>NW_020872711.1:171139-181139 GCF_003789085.1 Penaeus vannamei | reverse complement strand
TAATTATCATCATTAACTATCCTGCATGGACGTGGGTCATTGAATATTCCATGCATTTAAGATTAATTGTTCAGGTTATGCCCGACACGTGACCTAAGAGGTGAGTGGGAAACGGTGAAGAAACGTGAATGAAGAGAGGAAGGGCGCGGAGAGTAAAGATGTGTAAGTAATAACCAACTATTGGACAGTACATGCAAGTCTACGATCGTTGATATTTAGTCTTATATGTCTAGGGGCAAGGAAGGTACGTAAGGCAGGGAAAGAAAAGTTTCATTAGAATATTCATGGGACTGCGACTATAGTCCTGCTGTTGCTGTTGTCGTTGTTGCTGTTATTTGTATTATTATTTCTATCATCATTATTATCATATCATCATCACATCGTCATCTTCATCATCACATCATCATCAATATTATTATTATTGTTATTCATATTACGGTTAATATTATTACTATTATAATGATCATCATTATTAATGTTATTGTTAGTGCTATAGTTATGATTATTTTATCATTCTTATAATCATCATTTTTGTTGCGGTTTTTGTTGCTATTGTTATTGTTATTATTGTTTCTGTTATTATTATTATTGTGTTCATCATCATTATTACCATTACGATAAGGATTATTATAATCACATTATTATTATTGTTATTATTCTTGCTCATATAATACCAATGTTGTTCTTGTTGCCGTTATTCGCGTCTTGCTATTATCATCATTATTAGTAGTATTGGTTTTATCATCATCATCATCATTATCATCATTTTTATACTATTAATATTGTTATTGTTATCATCTTTATCATTGTTATTATTGTACTTTATCATTACTATTATTATGATTGTCATTATTATTGTTATGATTATTATTTTTTTAATTATTATTATCATTATTATTAGTATGGTTATTATTATCATTGTTATTAATGTTATCCTATTTTATATTTTCATTGTTATTACTATTGTTATTATTACAATTTTTAAATATTGTGGTTGTTGCTGTTTTTTTTTTTTTTTTTTTTTTGTTATCATGGTTTCACTATCGTTATTATTATTAACATTATTATTATTATCATCATTATTATTACTACTACTACTACAAATAGTAGTCTTGTCATTATTAGTATTATTATCATTATTATGATTATTATCATTAGTAGTAGTAGTAATAGTAGTAGTGGTAGTGGTGGTGGTGGTGGTGGTGGTGGTAGTAGTAGTATCTTTATTATTAAGAATGTTGTTGTTTTTATTATTATTATTATTATTATTATTATTATTATTATTATTATTATATATATTTTTTATCATTATTATTATTATTATATTATCATCATTATCATCATCATCATCATCTCATCATCATCAATCATCATCATCATCATCATCATCATCATCATCATCATCATCATCATCATCATCATCATTATTATTATTGTTATTATTATTATTATCATTATTATTATTATTTAACTACTACTACACTATCATCATTCTACTACTGTTATTACTGTCATAATTTTCATTATTTATATTATTGATACTATTATTATCATTGTTATTATTGCTATCATTAAAAAATAATACTTATAGTCCCTTTTCTAGTATCATTATTGTTATTGTTATTATTATTATCATAATGATGATAATATTTTTGATTATTATTATTATTATTAATATCATTATTGTTAGTAGTATTCTTATTATTATTGCTATTATTGTTATTATAATCATTATCTTTATGTTAATTATTTATGCTATTATTAGTGATGATGAAAATAAGATTATTAATATTACTATTATTGCTGTTGCTGTTATTATCCTTATAATTGTCAATGATAATGATTATCATTATTACTGTTATTTGAATCATTATCATAATCACCACATCGTTATAACTATCCTTATTAACATCATCATTTTTGCGATTATCACCATTTTCATTATCATGGTAACCATTAATATTATTTCTATCATCACCATCATCATTATTTATGTTAGTATGCTTTTATGATTTTTATTACAATTTTTGCTGTTAGGATGATTTTTTTACTTTTCTCTTTCCTATATTATATTACCATCATAATCATCTTTTTACAATTATTATTATTACAATAATCATTACTGTTAATATTATTATTATTGTTATTGTTATTATTATCAATATTATCATTGTTATTATCATTATTATTATTATTATTGTTGTTGTTTTGTTGTTATTATTATTATCATAATTCTCATTATTACTATTATTATCATTATTATCATTAGTATTATAAGTAGTAGTAGTAGTGTTACTTTTATAATAATAATAATAATAATAATAATAATTATTATTATTATTATTATTATCATTATTATTATTATTATTATTTATTATTATTATCATCATCATTTTTTTTATGATTATAATAATTTTCATCAATATTGTTGTTATCATTATCATCATCAATATTACCATCTCTATTACTCTCATTACTATTAATAGTAGTATTAGTAGTTGTGTGATTATCATTATTACTATTTTAATTATCATTATCATTAGTTACTATTATTATCATCATTACTAGTGATATATATATATATATATATATATATATATATATATATATATATATAATATATATATATTTGTTAGGATTATTAAAATAAATATTATGATAATTGTTATAATAACATTATTAAAATTACCTTCCTTATTATTGTTATTACAATTAGCTATTATTACAACTATCATTGCTATTTTGCTATCATTATTATTTTCAGTTCTTATTCTCATCAATTATTATATTATTATTATTATTATTATTATTATTATTATTATTATTATTATTATTATTATTATTATCATCATCATTATATTATTATTATTATTATTATTATTATTATCATTATTATTATTATTACCATTACTATGATTACTATTGTAATTATTATTGCTATTATCATTATCATCATCATTGCTATTATCATCATAATCGTTGTTTTATTATATTTATCATGATTATTATCATTATAGTTATCATTATCATTTATATTGTTATTATTATCATTACTTATGATTATTGTTATTGTTATTATTGTTATTATTATCATTATCATTATTACTATTGATTTTATAATAATTGTTATTACTACTTATGATTCTTTTTATTATGTGTTATTATTACTACTTATTATTGTTACTATCAGTGTTATTATTACTACTTATTATTATCATTATTATTGTTATTCTTATTGTTATCATTATTATTATCATTCATTATTAATATTATTATTATTACTATTATTGTATTTATCATTATTATTATTATTACCATGATCATTATTTGTTATCATGATTTCTATTACTTTATCATTACTGATTATCCTTCATTATCATTATTTTTCTCATCATTGTTATAGTTATCGTTATCATTGATATTTTCATTATCATCATTATTATTGTCATTGTCACTAGTATCATTATTATTATTATTATTATTATTATTATTATTATTATTATTATTATTATTAGTTCACCATCAGAATCACTACTAGTATTACTAGTATCATTGATATCAGTATTATCATCATTTTTCTCATAATCATTTCATTTTTTTATTAATGGTACTAACTAAACATATTCTTATCATTGTTATTATTCTTATCCATATCCTTATTACTATAATCAATATTCCCATAATTGTCAATGTTGATGTTATTTCATTTTTGTTGTATTACTTACGGCATTTTTTATTTTGTTTGTTATTTACAGCTTTTTTTTTAATTCTAAACTGTTGTTGTTCTTAATATTATGATTGTAAATGTTATTATCTTAATCAATATCATCATCCAGTTTATATATGAACAATAATATCGCGATTGTTCTACTTTTACACATTCCGAATTTTAAAGTTGAATTGGCCATCAAAAAATCGTAATGACTTTTTATGGAAAAAAATGACAGGGCTTTCCCGAGGAATAAATACGTATCGTGCTTAACCTTTGACCTCTCTCCGCTTCTTTAGCTTCCCCCTTCCCCTGCCCACGACTCTGCTCACCATCTAACCCTTTTTACTCTGTGTAATAGTGATGGATTCACCTGTTATTTAATGTCCCTTGATAATAATTAATGTTCAGCCATTTTCAACCACCTCCTCTTTAACCTTCCCCCCTAGACCCACTTTCCTCCTCCTGCCCTCGGTTTCGCGAATCTTGACGTCTTAATAAAGGACAGAAATAATGCTAAATCTGTTTCCAGTAATGACTATACTGACTGGCGCATGCGGGCTATTTGTAGAGCAATTGCAAAGATTTCATTACATGATCTTCGGAATTCCAAGAACGCTTTAACGTGTCATACAAACACAACTTACATTTAAGCTGCCAAAAATGAAGCCGTAGATATATACATATAGATAGAAAGGTAGATAGATATTTGGACGGGCATATGTATATATAAATATATATATATATATATATATATATATATATATATATATTATGTGTGTGTGTGTGTGTGTGTGTGTGTGTGTGTGTGTGTGTGTGTGTGTGTGTGTGTGTAAACCTTGGTACTTCTGATTTCGGATTTGAACTGCTATCAATTTCTACCGAGGACCCACGGGGAGTGTGTAAAACTTTGCTATCCTTACTCAACTACGAGTATATAGCTCATGTCCTAGAAACTAGATAGCTCGTAGTGCCTGACCCTCCCATCAGTGAGGATCCCCCTGCCCTAACTGAAGTTAGGGAGGCGATCTCTAAACTGAAGGGTGGAAAGCTGCAGGCATATGCAATATCCTTGCTGACCTGCCAAAGGCTGGGGGTGAGCCTATGGCACGGGGCATAGTGTCCTGGCTGCTATCCGGCAATCCGGTTCCATTCCCCCAGACCTGTTGAGGGGCGTGGTCATCCCTCTCTGGAAGGGGGAAGGAGATCGTTAGGACTGTAGCAACTACCGTGGCATCACATTGCTCAATAAACCAGGCAAGGTTTTCGCCCGC
The DNA here is from genome assembly GCF_003789085.1 of Penaeus vannamei. Taxonomy (NCBI): domain Eukaryota; kingdom Metazoa; phylum Arthropoda; class Malacostraca; order Decapoda; family Penaeidae; genus Penaeus; species Penaeus vannamei. The sequence continues at coordinate 176,156 of NW_020872711.1, read as the reverse complement.
ATTCTTCTGAAACGGATCCGCAACCACCTGCTAAGGCAAAAAAGACCGGAGCAATCTTGATTTAATCTCGGCAAATCCACAATAGACCGTATCCTAGTGCTTCGAGTCATTGTAGATCGCCGTCGTGAGTTCGGTCGTGGGCTGCTTGCAGCCTACATCGACCTCAAGAAGGCGTTTGATTCACTGCATCGCGAATCGTTGTGGGAGATCCTGAGACAGAGGAATTCCAACAGATTATTGGGTTAATAGCAAGCCTATACACTGGTACTGAAAGTGCTGTAAAGTGTGGTGGGGCCCTGTTGAGATTCTTCCCTATTAACTCAGGAGAAAGGCAAGGCTGTGTCCTTGCACCAACACTTTTCAACGCTTGCATGGACTGGATACTGGGCAGACTACTTTACAAAGTCAGTGAGGAGCAACCATGGGCAATATCAAGGTCACGGACATTGACTTTGCCGACGATGTTGCAATTCTATCTGTTTCTGGAATCTTTGGTAGCGCCTCCTGACTGCTATCCGGCAATCCGGTTCCATTCCCCCAGACCTGTTGAGGGGCGTGGTCATCCCTCTCTGGAAGGGGGAAGGAGATCGTTAGGACTGTAGCAACTACCGTGGCATCACATTGCTCAATAAACCAGGCAAGGTTTTCGCCCGCATTCTTCTGAAACGGATCCGCAACCACCTGCTAAGGCAAAAAAGACCGGAGCAATCTTGATTTAATCTCGGCAAATCCACAATAGACCGTATCCTAGTGCTTCGAGTCATTGTAGATCGCCGTCGTGAGTTCGGTCGTGGGCTGCTTGCAGCCTACATCGACCTCAAGAAGGCGTTTGATTCACTGCATCGCGAATCGTTGTGGGAGATCCTGAGACAGAGGAATTCCAACAGATTATTGGGTTAATAGCAAGCCTATACACTGGTACTGAAAGTGCTGTAAAGTGTGGTGGGGCCCTGTTGAGATTCTTCCCTATTAACTCAGGAGAAAGGCAAGGCTGTGTCCTTGCACCAACACTTTTCAACGCTTGCATGGACTGGATACTGGGCAGACTACTTTACAAAGTCAGTGAGGAGCAACCATGGGCAATATCAAGGTCACGGACATTGACTTTGCCGACGATGTTGCAATTCTATCTGTTTCTGGAATCTTTGGTAGCGCCTCCTGATGCATTTAGCAATAAGGCGAAGCCCCTGGGCTTGCAGGTCTCCTGGACTAAGACCAAGATCCAGGATTTTAGGGGCCTTCTAGCAGAACCTATTCAGGCGATACGTGTTTGCGACGAGGACGTTGAAGTCACAGAGAGCTTTACATATGTGTGTGTGTGTATGTGTGTGTGTGGTAGAGCTATTCATGTCTGGGTTGTCAGACAAGGAAGTTAGAAGATGGATTGGTTTGGCAAGCAGAATTTGGAAGTGTCGGTACCTATGCAGAAGGATTAAGCTACGAGCCTTTAAGGCCTTGATACTGCCAGTTTTGCTTTATGGAAGCGAAAGTAGGACGCTATCCAGTGCCTTGGAGTCACATCTCGATGCCTTTTGTAACAAATTCTTACGCCGGATCATGGGGTACAGTTAGCAGGACCATATGTCCAACTGACGACCACTGTGAGACTAGCATGGAACCTGTTACTTATATAATCAGGGACCAACAACGCAGACTATACAGGCACATACTTCCTTTCCCTGATGACCCTGCCCATCAGGCTCTCTCTCTTTACGAAACAATCCTGCGTAAAGGAGTCCTATGGGAAGACCTAGGAAATCGTGGCTTCGGCAGCTCATCTAGACCTGTCGTGAAGAACTAAAGATGGGCAGAGGGCCTGCCTGGCAAGTAGCAATTATTGAGCCCTGTGCCTGAGAGTGAAATGTGGATGCGACTATTCACAAACGTAGGCGTCGAACTCCTATGTTGATAAAAACATATGTGTATGTGTGTGTGTGTATTTATACACTAAAATAAGACACAGAAAAAAAAATATATATATATGATATATAAATATATATATATATATATATATATATATATATATATATATATATATATATATATATATATTATATATATATATATATATATATATATATATATATATATATATATGTACATACATATATATATATATATATATATATATATATATATATATATATATATATATATATATATATATATATATATATATATATATATAATATATATATGTATATATATATGTATATATATGTATATATAAATATATATATCTATATATATCTATATATATATATATATATATATATATATATATATATATNCCCCCCCCCAAAAAAAAAAACCAAAAAATGTGGGACGAAGGAAACAAATCGCTAACGGATTTTTTTGGCCGCCGAACCATTTTTTTTCGCGGGGCGGGGGGCGGCCGGGCGGGGCGGTGGGCCCGGCGGCGGGGCCGGTGGGCGGGGGCGGGGGGGTCCGCTACGTTTTCACGGCGACGCTCTCCGTCTACTCACGTTTCCTCTCGATCACGCCCGTTTGTATCTTTTTTGAAACCGATTTCCCGCCGTTCCTCTCTCCGGTGCTCGTTTAAGCCTCCGGGAGCTTTCATTTAAGGACCGATTTTTCTTTCCCTCTTGCCTTCTCGTCCTTGGTTTTTTCTGATCATAGAATGGCTGGTGAATGTCTTTTCTCTTTTTCTTTTTCTTTATTCTCTAATACGCTAATTTTTTTTCATTATTATTTTTCATTTTCATGTCCTCTATACCCTCATTTAACTTTCTTTCATTTTTCTGCTCTCTGTCTCTGTCTTCTCTCTGTCTCCCTCCCTTCCTTCTTTCTCTCTCTCTCTTCTCGTCTCATCTCCGCTCTCTCTCTCTCTCTCTCTCTCTCTCTCCTCTCATTCTTCGTCTCTCTCCATCTCTTCTCTCTCTTCAGGCTTAGTGGTTTTGCTCACCCCCCTGCTGAGACTGACATTCGCCCTCATTACCACTCCCACTCCTAACTACCTAACCCTGCCCACTTCCTCCACCCCCACCCACCCCCTTTCCACCCCCCTCCCCCAACAACAACATCCATCGCCCCCCAACAATCCACTGTAAACAACAAGACGTATCTTCTGCAAGCCCGTTCCTACAGCCTTAATTTATTCTGTAAATTTCGGCGATGCAAATGTATTATCCGACTCCTAATTTTAATCTGTGATGCGCCGTGTAGTGAGCCTGCACTTAATGAAAGTAGCCTTATTCACGTTTGGCATACCACTTTTCACTCAAAATGCTCTCCCCACTTGGTGTAAGTTATATTCGAGAGTTAATCAGCGTTCTGCACAAATATTAAACAGGTAAAAATAAATGAATGAATAAAATAAAAAGATCGAAAAAACTGGCAAAGGCAAACATATGTCGGAACCATTATGCTGACAGTTGGAAATGTGTGTGGTTATAATGTAGTGGTTTTGCGAGTAGAGAGAGAGAGAGAGAGAAGAGAGAGACGAGAGAGAGAGATGAGAGAGAGAGAGAGAGAGAGAGAGCATGAGCAGAGAGAGAGAGAAGAGAGAGAGAGAGAGAAGAAGAGAGAGAAGAGAGAGAGAGAGAGAGAGAGATGAGAATTTGATTTTTGGTAAATCTAACACGTCTCATTGACAACAGACAAATATACAAAATAAGTAAAAAGGTGCATAAGATAGAAAAATACAATAGAGACAGGAGATAGACGAGTACATACTATAGAAATGAAGATAATAAGTACTTGGGAAACCGTGCCTTAAAAGTTTCCAACAGTATATGACAGCAACCTGTTTTAGGGTTGACATGTGCACAGCATATTTCAAATCAAGCTCTTCTAAAATACCTTGCCATGCGATATAGACTCATAATTATTTGGGGAATTTTCGATGGCCAACCAACACCACTACCACACGAATTCCAAATAAAAAAAATCTGCTATGTCTAGTCTTAAACCTGGAAAAGGGAGGGATGGCAAAAAACGCATATATACCACCGATGCTGAACACAAGATTACATCGATATAACACATATATCACCCTATTACTTCCAACAAGGCCTACATATGAACACTTGTATCCCTGGAATTTCACACACACCCACATTCCACATACGGGCTTCGCGCCGCAGAGGTGCGTCAACCATTCAATCCACCTACACCGACACACGCACCCGTTACCCACCACCTATACATCACACACGCACTCCATCCCCCCACCCCACACCCACACGCACCGCATCCACCACCCACACACCCACCTCACACTCCACCCATCCACACCACACCCACCAGAAGTCGCAACCCACATCACACACCACCCGCACCCGGCACCCAACAACGCACACATCACACCCCACACCCTCACATCCAGCGCCGCAACCCACACCCACTGACCACGCACCCAATCCATCCACCCACCTACATCCCAACCCCGCACCCGAACACGCAACGCACCTCATTCCACCCACCACACGCACCAACATCCATGACCCACACCCCCACATCCCCACCCCACACCGCACACCACATCCACCCACACCCCAAACCTATCATCCCCACCCCATCCAACCATCCACCAACCTCCACCCACTTCCTCTTCCACATCCACCCGCACGACACCACGCAATTGAAAAGACAGCCACCTATCCGCCACACACTCTCTACGGGTTCGCTTGGCAGGTGAATTTCCCAGCCGCAGCTCATTCCACCCGGAAGGTCGTCACCGTTCCCACGAGGTGTTCACTGCACATGACCCCAGGGAGGAGGGGAGGGATAGAGGGGAAGGAGGGAAGGGGGAGGGAGGGCATGACGGGGGCGGTCCATAAAGGTATCGTAGAAGAAATAAGGAGCAAATGGGAGGGGGGAGGAGGAAGGAGGGAGGGGGAGAAGGGGGAGGGCAGAGGGAGAGGGGGAGGGAGGTGAGCGAGAAGGGAGGTAAAGGCTATACGTAGAAGAATTAAGGCGAAATGGGAGGAGGAGGAGGGGAAGGAGGGAAGCGAGGGCACAGGAGGGAAGGGGGGACGGGGAGGGAATGAAGGGG
>NW_020872711.1:153639-166139 GCF_003789085.1 Penaeus vannamei | reverse complement strand
CTTCTTTTCCACCTTCACCTTCCTTCCTTCTTTCCTTTCTTCACTCCTCTATCTCCTCTCTTTTCTCACCCTTCACCTTCCTTCTTTCCTTTCTCACTCCCTGTCTCTCTCTTCTTCCCCTCCTCCCCCACCCTCGCCCTTCTTCCCCCGCAATCCGACCCCTTTGGAGAAAATAACTTTCAGGGAGGGGAAGTCCCCATGAGATCTACCCAAGACGCGGGAGGCAAGACGGTGCTAATCCCCTCCCTCCTTCCCCCTCCCCACCTTTCCACCCCTCCTCTCTCCCTCCTTCCCCCTCCCCACCTTTCCACCCTCCCTCTCCTCCCTCCTTCCCTCCCACTTCCTTCCTCCCCTCCTCCCTCCTTCCTCCCCCCCATCTTTCCACCCTCCCCCCTCCTCCCTCCCTCCCTCCCCACCTCTCCCCCCACCAATCCTCCCTCCTCCCACCTCCTCACACCTCCACTTGCCTACCCTTAGTCCTAACCTCCCTATCTCCCCCATCTCCCCATCTCACTCCCCTCTTATCTCCCATCTCCCCACCGCCTCCGCCTTCGGTCTTCGAGCCAACCCTCTTCTCACGCTCTGGTCGCCTCTATGGCCTCTCGATTGTTTTATGAGGGAGAGAGAGGAGACGGAAGGGACGTGAGAAAAGGGGAGAGGGGAGAGAGGGGAAAGGGAAGGAACGTGAAGGGAGAAGAGGGAGAGGGGAGACGGAAGGGACGTGGAGGAAGAGGGAAGAGGTGTGGAGGGAGAGGGAAGGGGTGTGGAGGGAGAGGGAGAGGGAAAGAGCGTGAGGGGAGAGAGGAGAAGGGAGAAGGATAAAGCAGTGACCGACGAAAAAGGAGAGAGAGAGAAGAAAAAAAGGGAAGGGAAAAAAAGAAGAAAAAAGGGGGAAAGACGAGAAAGAGAAGAGAAAAGACAAAAAGAAAAAAAACAACGACAATAAAACGAAACGAAAAATAGAAAAAAAAGAAAAAGAAAGATAAAAAGCGTGGAAGAAANGGAGAGAGAGGGGAAAGAAAGAACGTGGAAGGGAGAGAGAGGGGGAGACGGAAAAAGGACGTGAAGAGGAGAGAGGGAAAGGAGAGAAGGGACCGTGGAGGAAGAGGAAAGAGGTTGCGGAGGGAGAGAGAGGAGAAGGAACGGAGCTTGAGGAGGAGAGGGAGGAAATGGAAGAAGGGATAAAGCAGGACCAACAAAAAAGGAGAGAAGAAAAAAAGAGAAAGAAAAAAAGGGAAGATGCAGAAAGAGAAGAGGAAAAGACAAAAAGAAACGACAATAAACGAAACGAAAAATAGACAAAAAAAAAAAAAAAAAAAAAAAAAAAAAAAAAAGCGGGAAAAGATCACAAACCGTGGGAAGAAGGGATAGAGGGATAGAGAGAGAGAAGGGCGGAGAGGAGAGAAGGAAGATTTAGGGGCGCGCGTCCCCCGGGCCCCGGCCCAAATGATGAGTGTAGGGCTTCTCGGGTAGATTCTCCGCGGCCCAATTCCAAAAACAGCGCGGGGAGACGTTATTGGGGGAGGTGGAAGGGAGGAGGGAGGGGATAGGGGAGGAGGAGAGAGAGGGGAGGGAGCAAGGCAACGTACAGGAGGAGAGAAGGGAGAGGAGAGTGAAGTAGAGGGAGAGAAGGAGGAGAGAGGAGAGGAGGAGGAGAAGAGGAAGGGAGAGGAGGAGAGAGGAAGGGAGGAAGGGGTGGGATGATTATAAGGGAAAGGAAGGGGAGGCAAGGGGCAACTACAGAGGAGAGAAGGGAGAGGAGAAGGAGAGGAGAGGAGGAAGAGGGAAGGGGAGGATAGAGAGGGTTTAAGGCAGCGGAGGAATTCATTATAGACGGAGAAGGGTAAGGAAGTAAGGAGGAAAGAGAAAGAGAAGAGAAAGTAGAGAAAGACAGGAGAGAAAAAGAGAAAAGAAAAAAAGACCAAGAGAGAGAAAAAGAAAGAGAAAAGAGAGAGAGAAAAAGAGAAAAGAGAGAGAGGGAGCGAGGAATCGGATGGACGAAGACCGAAAATTCTTCTCGCATTTCCGGCATTTTCTTAGCCTCTCGGGATGAAAGAAATGGCTGCCACATAATTCTTTGGAACCGAATAATTGGGGATGGAAAAAGGACATTTCTCGAAAAATAAAAAGGTCAAAATTAAAACAACAAAAAAACAAATAAAAAAAGTACAGGGGAAAATAGGAGAAAAAATAAAAATAAAATAAGAACATTCAAAAAAACCTAATTTATTAACAGCAAAAACTTGCAAAAGATTTTTATTGTTTACTAATATGTCTGATGATACCTTTTATTGGTTACCAACTAAATACCTGATATTTAATCACACCATACATATCCCACCGTCTTTGGTGTGTGTGGTGTGTGTGTGTGTGGTGTGTTGTGTGTGTGTGTGTGTGTGTGGTGTGTTGTTGTGTGTGTGTGTGTGTGGTGTGTGTGTGTGGTCTACGTTACGTACATATGCATGCAGGTATAAGTATATAAGTATATAGTATATCTACCTATCTATCATCAAACATATAATACATACATACATACATACATACATATATTATATTACATATTATATATATTATATAAATATATATATAATATATATATATATATATATATATATATATATATACACATACATACATATACAGGACATAACACTATATTATACACACACACACACCAACACCACATATATATATATATATATATAACATGATATAATATATAATAATATATATATATATATATATATATAATATATATATATATATATATATATTTTATATATATACACACCACACCACACATCCACCACCATAAAACGCAACGCCTCCCCACCCTCCTCCCCACCCACCCCCACCCCCCTTCCCAGTACGTGCGTTTGTCCCGGGCGTGTGAGCGAAATAAGGGAAGGGGTTAAGGCCTCACTTCCCGCCCCTCCGCTGTCCACGCTCGGGGGGGCGCGGCGCGAAAGGGAACGGGGGGAGCGTTACACGGGGAGGACGCGGGGTTCTCTCCGTAACGTGTTCGACATCAGGCGAAAGTAAAATAAAGGGAAAGGAAAGATAAAGAGAAAAGGTAAGAAAAGGAAGACAGATGGAAGGAGGGAGGAGGGAGGCGAGGAGGGAGATAGAGAAACGAGAGAGAAGAGAGGAAGGGAAAAGAAGAGAAGAAAGAGAGAGAAGAAAGAGAAGAGGAAGAGAAGAGAAAGAGAAGAGAAGAGAAGAGAAGAGAAGAGAAGAGAAGAGAAGAGAAGAGAAGAGAAGAGAAGAGAAGAGAAAAGAGAAGAGAAGAGAAGAAAGAGAAGAAGAGGAGAAGAGAAAGAGGAGAAGAGAAGAGAAGAGAAGAGGAGAAAGAGAAGAGAAGAGAAGAGAAGAGAAGAGAAAGGGAGAAGAGAAAGAGAAAGAGAAGAGAAGGAGAAGAGAAGAAGAAAAGGAGAAGAGAAGGGAAAGAGAAGAGAAAGAAGGAAGAGAAAAGAAAGAAGAAGAGAAGAGAAGACGAAGAAAAGAAGAAGAGAAGAGAAAGAAAAGATAGAGAAGAGAAGAGGGAAAGAAGAAGAGAAGAGAAAAAAAGGAAAAGGAAAAAATAATTATAAAAAGAACAAAGGAAAGATGAAAGAAAAGAAAGAATTAAAAAATAAAATAATAAAAACGTGAAATGACCGGCCCTGTTTCTTTTTTTATTATGATTTTTTTTCTTTTCTTTTTTTTTCTTCTTGCGATTTTTGTGAAGAGGATGCAAACAAGGAAGAAGAAGAGGCCTCTTCGCTTATCGATTTCTCTTCGTTTTCTCCGCTCGCTCTTTCTTCTTCCTTCTTCATCCACCCTTCCCCGCCCTTCTTCCCTCAGGCCGGGGACGAGAGAGAATGGGAGAGGGCGATGGGAGATGAGGGAAGAGAGCAGGGAGGAGGAGAAGGGGAGAATAGAGAGAAGGAAAGAGAGAGAGAGAAAGAGAGAGAGAGGAGGAGAGAGAGGAGAAGAGAGAGGAGAGAGAAGAGAGAGGAGAGAGAGAGGAGGAGAGAGAGAGAGAGAGAGGAGAGAGAGAAGAGAGAGAGAGGAGAGAGAGAGAGAGATAGAGAAAAGGCGATGACAGAGACAGAAAGAAAGAAAGACAAACAGAGAATGGCAAAGACAGAGACAGATGAGCGAGAGAAGAGAGGCGCCAAGGAAATTAAAAAAAAAAAAATCGAAGCGAAGAGAACGGGAAATAGAAGAAAGGGAGGAGAAGAAAGGACGAAAAGGGAGAACAGAAGGAGGAGAGAGAATGTCCTGCCACACGCCAGGAGTCCGTCAATCACTCGCTCAGGTGATGGTCATCGCCTATAACGTCTCATCCACTTTTCTTTTTAACACCTTTGTCATTTTTCTTCTTCGTTGTCATGTTTCCCTTCTCTCTCTTTTTCTTCTTCTCGTCATCAATTTTTCTTCCTCTTCCCATATCATCTTTTTTCTACCTCATAATTTTCTTCTTCCCTCTTCTCATCCTCATAGTTTTCTTCTTCATCATCATCGCCACTGCCATCGTGATAGACAATCATCATCACATCTTACTTTATATATCATCATCATCACCTCTTTCTCCTCCTCCTCTCCTCATCATCACATGCATCTTACTTTATATATCATCACTTCTTTCTTCTTCTCCTCTCCTCTCCTTCTCTCCATTCTTCCCATTCTTACGATCGATACAGCGAAAACTAACCCCAAGAATCTTCTCCCTTCCGCGCGCGCCGGCTGAGAAATGACGGTTAGGAATGACGTCACTGAATAACCCACAGGAATGACGTCACGGAGTTACCCAGGTCGTGACGTCACGCGGGGCGGCGAGAGGAGAGCGGGAGGTTTTACAAGACGCGAGGGTAAAATGGTGAGTAAAGAAGAGATGATAGAAGAAGAGAGAAGAAGAAGAAGAAGAAAGAAGAAGAGAAGGGAGAAAAAGGAGAAGAAGGAGAAGAAGAAGAGAGGAAAATTGAAAGGACGGAAATTTTCGAGATATAGATTACCAAAAAGATAGAACGTGGGGAAGGAGGAGGAGGAGGAAGAGAAAAAGGGAGAACAATACGGAAGATAAAGAGGGGAAAAATATTAATACTTATCATTATAAACAATAGCGCTAGTAGTAATAGTGACGCATAGTTGCAGGATCGAAAACAGTAGTAATCAATAGCAAGGAGAAACGTAGTAGTAGTAAAAGTAGGAAGTAATAAGTAAGTAATAGTCACAGTAGAAGTCCAAATAGCAGAACAGAAGCACCACCACCACAATAAAACAACAAGCCTACAAAAACAAACAACACCCTATATTACCCCCCACATTCCCCCTAACCACCCCACCCTTATTCCCCTAATCACGCCCACCCTCACCCTTCCCCTTCCCCAACCCCTACCCTGCCCCCTAACCCAACCCCCCCTCCTTCTTCCACAAATCCACCCCCACCCCACCCTTTATTCCCCCTAATCCACGCCTACCCCCACCTTCCCCCTAGCCCACCCCACCCCCACTCTTTCTTCCTCCTAACCCACCCCACCCCCCCCTTCCCCCAACCCCAACCCTACCCCACCCCCCACCCTTCCCAACCCACCACCCCCCACCCCCACCCCTTCCCCCAACCCCAACCCAACCAACCCCACCCCCGCACCCTGCTTCACCCTAGCTCACCCTAATTACAGCCCCCGCCGCGAAAGAGGCTTAGCAGATCCTGTTGACTTTCCATTACGGATGCACAGACTCCCTCTCGCCCGCTGGACGCCCCTAGAACATCATTACCCTTGGCACTTGGTCCTCGCGCCCTGCCTGATCCACTCCTGATACTTCCGCTACTCATGCACTATTCGTAGATTTATATACTTCTTCTTCCTAATCTTCATCTACTCATACACTATTCGTAGATTTATGTGCTTCTACTACAATGGTATACCGACACTACTGCTACTTATATCATATTACTTATTACATATATTATATGTCCTCTTTCTAGTTTTTATCTACTCATACACTATTCGTAGATTTATATACTTCTTCTTCCTAATCTTCATCTACTCATACACTATTCGTAGATTTACGTGCTTCTGCTAAATGGTTTAACCGACACTACTGCTACTTATATCATGTTACTTATTACATGTATGTATATGTCCTCTTTCTAGTTTTTATCTACTCATGCACTATTCGTAGATTCATTGTGCTTCTACTAATGGTATACAACACTACTGCCACTTATATCATATTACTTATTACATGTATTATATACTTCCTCTTCCTAATCTTCATCTACTCATACATTATTCGTATATTTATGTGCTTCTACTACAATTATATACCAACACTACTGCTACTTACACCATACTACTTATATCTTACTACTACGATAACATTTATGTATATACTTTCTCTTCTTAGTCTTTATCTACGCCTCCTACAGTCAACTTGCTTCTACAGGAATATTCTACAACTATCATACATTTACTTCGTCTTGTTTCTCTTCACCATCTCTTCTCTCCTCCTTCTCATCATCGATTTCTTCTCTTTCTTACTAAGCCCCCCATCTCTCTTCTTTTCCCTTCTTATCTTATCCGTATCTGTGCGAACAAAAGTCTTCCATCTCTTCATCTCTCTTCTTCCCTTCATTTGACCTAAGGTGACCTCCTTTTAAACCCTCTTTTGTTCTTCCTCCTCCTCCTCCTCCTCTTTCTTTGTTTCTTTTTTCGACTCCTCCTTACTATTATTTGGTATTTTCTTCGTCTTTTCCCCCTTCTTCGTTTCTTCGTCTTCTTCCTTCTCATCCTTCTTCCAATCTGCTTATTCCTCCTCCTCCTCTTTCTCATTCTACTGCTCTTCTTACTCCTCCATTCATTTCTTCTTCCCATTCTCTTTCTTCTACTCCTTCTCCATTTCCCTCTTCCCCTTTTTTCCTTCTCCTTCGTTCCTTCACCTCCACTTCCTCATCATCACCTCCCGTGACCTTTATCGGACCTCACTAAACCAGGTCACAACCCTATAAGCCCCGCCCCTTAGGTTATACCCCCACAGCCCCTTCCTCGTATTCTCTCTCCCTTCCCTCTCGAGTGTTCTCTTCCTCTTTTTAGAGCTCTTCCATTAACAGCTCTCCGCATTCACCAGCTCCCCCCAACGAGAGCGTTCCTTCATCTTCATTTTCCTAATCCTTCTTTATCCATTTTGTTTTCTATTCCCTCGCTAATGATCTCACGCCACCCCCTCCGCGTCGCCCCCAATCAGCGGGGATATCACCTTTATCTTTCTCTCTCTCTCTCTCTCTCTCTCTCTCTCTCTCTCTCTCTCTCTCTCTCTCTCTCTCTCTCTCTTCTCTCTCTCTCTCTCTCTCTCTCTCTCTCTCTCTCTCTCTCTCGCTTCCCTCCCTCTTCTTATCGTCTCTTTCTCTAGCCATTCATGTCATAAAAGGGACTGGCAAGCGATCCTCCGCATAATGATGTTAATTACAACAACCCTATCAATACGAAAAAAACACTAATTGCTCTTCGCGCCATTCGTTAACATCAGTAAATATAATTGTAAATGCATGCATAAACACAGACAAGGACTGTGTGCGTGTATACATACATACATACATACATACATACACACACATATATATATATATACATATATATACACGTGTGTGTGTGTGTGTGTGTGTGGTGTGTGTGTGTGTGTGTGTGTGTGTGTGTGTGTGTGTGTGTGTGTGTGTGTGTGTGTGTGTGTGTGTGTGTGTGCTGTCTGTCTGTCTGTCTGTCTCTCTCTCTCTCTCTCTCTAATATATATACATATATATATATATATATATATATATAATATATATATATATATATTATATATATATATATATATAATACACACAATACATCCCGGGCTTCCTTCCCCCTGAATAAACCCTCAACTTGCAAGCCTCGCCTTGGCCTCCGCCGTGACAGCCCGTCAGTTGGTGGCTGATTCGCTCTTTCCGCGACAGAAGGAAATCTGAACTTCTGGGAAGGAAAATACCTAAATGAAACTAGGGTCGGATATAGGAAGAGGGAGAATGAAAGAGAGAGGGAAGAGGGAGGGAGAGAGAGGAGAGGAGGGAGGGAGGAGGAGGAGGAGGAGGGAGAGGAGAGAGAGGGAGAGAGAAGAGAGGAGAGAGAGAGAGAGAGAGAGAGAGAGAGAGAGAGAGAGAGAGAGAGAAGAGAGAGAGAGAGAGAGAGAGAGAGAGAAGAGAGAAGAGAGAAAGAGATTCCAGTCATCCTATAACCTTTCACCCCTTCATCTCTCCACCTCTTCTCCCCAGTCCTTACCCCCCTCTCTATCCCTCTCCACTCCCCACATCCACCCTCCCTCCCCCCTCACCCCATTATCCCTCCTCCCCTCAAACCTTTAAACCTCCCTCTTCCACCTATCCCCCTCCTCCTCTCTCGCTCTCTCTCTCCTCTCTCTCTCTCTCTCTCTCTCTCTCCTCTCTCTCTTCTCTCTCTCTCTCTCTCCTCTCTCACTCCCCTCTTCATCGCGATATTTTCCACCTTTTTCCCCCCCTTCCTTCCCTCTCTCTCTCTCTCTCTCTCACCGTCCCCTCTCATCGCGATATTTTCCACCTTTTTCCCTTCCCCCCTTCCTTCCTTCCCTTCCCTTCCTTCCTTCCTTCCGGCCCTTCGCCCCTCCGCTCTTGATTATAGGGGTCTTCATTAAGCTCGGGCGGCCGGGTTTATATTGTAAAAGTCTTCGTTAATGGAGCCTTCGGATGACAAACGTTTGGCCATTTTTGGAAGGAGGATAAAGACAATAACGATGGACGGTGTGTGCGGAAAGAGTGTGTGTGTGTGTAGAGAGTGTGTGTGTGTGTGTGGAAAGAGTGTGTGTGTGTGTGTGTGTGTGTGTGTGTGTGTGTGTGTGTGGTGTGTGTGTGTGTGTGTGTGTATAGTGTTTACATATTTCTATACAACATAAATATTCTATCCCCCTCCCACCCTTCTCTCTCTCCTCTTTCCTTCCCATCCTCTTCTCTCCCTCTCCTCCTACTCTCCTCCCCCTTCCCTCCCTCCTTCCCTCCCCTCTCTCCCCCCCCCCCCTCTCTCTCTCACACACACACAAAAACCAACACCCTCCGCCCCCGCCGCCCGCTGCCCTCGCCTCGCCCCCTATTCGGCTCCCCTTTCCACCATTTTCCTGTTCATCGAACGACACGAACTAACTAGAAAAGTTCCTTATATTACATTCTGCCTAAGTTCTGCGCGGGATTATTTCCACGCCGGCGGAATTACGACTCCTCGTGTTGCCGGACTTACAAATGCCCCTTCTTTTCCCCTTCTCCCTTCCCTTCCCCCTGCCCCTCCTCCTTCAATTTATCCCCCTTCCCCACCCCTCCCTTAACTCATCCCCCTTCCCCTTCTCCTCCCCCTCCCCTTCATTTATCTCCCCCCCCCCTTCACCTTACTCTCCTCTTCCCCTCATCCCTTCCCTTTTTCCTCCAGCTACCCCCCTTAACTTCCCTTTTCCCTTCCCCCCCTACATTCACTTCCCCTTCCCCTCCTCCCTTCATTCACTTCCCCTTCCCCCCTTTACTCACCTCCCCTCCCCTTCCCCTTACCCCCTCACCTTCACCCTTTACCTCACAGCCCCCCCGTCCCATAAACGTCCTTGTAATCCCCAGGGTGGTTATGCCTGGGGGTGGGGGGGGATGAGGTAATATGACACAATATCACCACATGTCACGTCCTCATACACACGACTCTCCAGACATGGCACGTCCTCACACACATACGACACCCCATACATACATGACACCTCATACCTACATAACACCTCACAGCCTCATGATACGTCCTCATGCACATCTTGACACCTCACTGACATATGACACGTGGCATGTCCTCATAGTTGCCCCATGATACGTCCTCATACACATAGCATTCCACAGAAATATGTCATGCCCTCATAATCACAACACGGCATATCCTCATAGACACGTACTAATAGTTTCCTACATGGCACGTTCTCATAAAAAACAACATAGTCGCAACATAACTCGTTCTCAGACACATTACACATCCTCATAGTCTATCACAAGACACACCTTCACAGACACATGACACTGTCTGATTGGCACTACATGACACGCCGTCACAGTCAGTGCATGACATTCTCATAGCCATGCGCAGCGCGTCCTCAGTCACGTGACACGTTCCCACAGTCAAGGTACGCCACGTATTTTCCGTAATTTTTATTCACTCATGATTTTATTACCGCTTATTCCTTATTTTGTAAAGCTTATTTGACGTATTACCACTTATTCCTTATTTTGTAAAGCTTATTAGTATTATCCTTTATTCCATATATTATCATTTATCTTCACATATTTACTAATTCCTTGTTTATTCCTTATTTGCTTATTAAAACGAGACCGAAACTCAGCTCCCGAAATCCACAACAAGAGCAAGAGAGACCAACACACACACAAAAAAAAAAAGATGAAGGAGGGAGAATTAACACAACACAATAAATTCGGGGACGAGATAAACACGCAGCCAATTAACCGAGTTAGTATCTTCGCCTCCGCGCTTACAAGGACCTCATCCCGACATTTTTTTTTCTCTTTTTTCTCTTTTTTTTTTAGCCACTTCCTACCGACGGTTATAAATACTCTCTCCCTCTCGACGGGAAAGCCGCCCTTATACCCCCCTGGCGTAAGGTCGATGATCCGTCCTCCGAGCGCATTACGGCCGTCCGCTAACGTTCCTCCGCGATGTTCACGTTAGACATTCAATGAGAGAGAAAATCAAGAACGAATTTGTCTTGACGCGTTTAATTCTCGCGATGCCTTGTGTGCCGGGGAGATCTCCGTCTCTCTCTCTGTCTCTCTCTCTCTCTCTCTCACTCTTGTTATCTCTCTCTCTCTCTCTCTCTCTCTCTCTCTCTCTCTCTCTCTCTCTCTCTCTCTCTCTCTCTCTCTCTCTCTCTCTCTTTCGTCTTCTCTCTCTCACTCTTCTCTTTTCCTCTCTCTCTCTCTTCTCCATCTCTTTCTCTTCTCTCTCTCATCTCTTTCTCTCTCCTCTCCTCTCCTCTCCATCTCTTCCTCTCTCTCTCCCTCCTTCTTCTCTCTTTCTCTTCTCTCTACCCTCTCCTCTCTTCTATCTACCCTCTCTTTCTCTTCTCTCTACCCCCCTCTCTCTCCTCTCCTCTCTTCTCTCTACCCTCTCTTCCCTCTCTCCTCTCCATCTCTTCTCCTCCGCCCTTGCCCCCTCCATTTCTCTCTCCCTCTCATACGTATTTGCAGGGCAATCAGCGTGCAGTTTGCAACGTGCCCGTGATGTAGAGCCGCCACTATTCGAACGAGCCTGCTGGAATACGCGAGGGCGGGTAGGTAGCCAGAACTCAGGAATTCGGACGAGTGCGCTGGACTTGTTGCGTATGGTAAAACCTCGACTTCTATATCTATTTCCATGTGTGCGGTTCTTTCTCTTTTTTTTTTCTTTTTCGTTCTATTTCTCCTCTGTCTACATTTCCTCTATCTGTATGTTTCGTTTTCTCCTCTGTCTACATTTCCTCTAACTGTATGTCTATGTGTCTGTCTGCTTGTCTGTCTGTCTGTCCGCTCCCTCCTCTCTCTCTCTCTCTCGTCTCTGCTCTTCGTATGCTTCATTCTAACGCGTTCACTCTCCAGGAAAAGTAAACCAATAAATCAAATATCGACAGTTGTTAAAGCCGTTACTCACACATCATCCTACCCCCCCCCCCCCCCT
This sequence comes from Penaeus vannamei, assembly GCF_003789085.1. Lineage (NCBI taxonomy): Eukaryota > Metazoa > Arthropoda > Malacostraca > Decapoda > Penaeidae > Penaeus > Penaeus vannamei. The sequence goes on along the minus strand of NW_020872711.1, from coordinate 154,419 downwards.
CCTTGAGATACACCTGTTCTATCTGCCTAAAACTTGCACATAGTTTGATTGCCTATTGCTTAAACCCCGCCTCTCTCTCTCTCTCTCTCTCTCTCTCTCTCTCTTCTCTCTCTCTCTCTCTCTCTCTCTCTCTCTCTCTCGTCTCTCTCTCTCTCTCTCTATCTCTCTGTAGCAACGGAACTCTTTCTCTCTCTCTTTCTCTCTCTCTCTCTCCTCTCTCTCTCTCTCTCTCTCAATGTAGCAACGCAAGGTCTCTCTCTCTCCTCTGAATGCTAGCAAAAAGGGAGATGAGCAAATACTGAACAAAAAGCACCCGACCTTCACCGCCAGACAATGCTGTATCACCAAATTTCGCCTGAGTTAGCTTTGTATAAGCCTTCCGCAGTCACAAGACAAGGGAGTCTATTCTTGGTGTCATTTTCCATCTACTGTGCATGTTTTGACGTACGGGGAGAGAGAGAGAGAGAGAGAGAGAGAGAGAGAGAGAGAGAGAGAGAGAGAGAGAGAGAGAGAGAGAGAGAGAGAGAGATAGGAGAGAGAGAGAGAGAGAGAGAGAGAGAGAGAGAGAGAGAGAGACAGAGAGAGAGAGAGAGAGACCATAGACAAGACCATACACCCAAGACAGACAGAAAGAGGGAGGGAGGAAGACAGAAAAAAAAAATCCCATCCTCTTTCGAAACCAAATCGTCCTTCAATATCATCCATTATCGCCCAAATTCCCCTCGCCGAAGCCCTTTAAAACCCCTTGACCCGGAGTGAAACAAAGAAAATAAGCTTAAA
>NW_020872711.1:146139-148639 GCF_003789085.1 Penaeus vannamei | reverse complement strand
AGGGGGGAGAGTGTGGGGGGTGGGGGTAAAGGGGAGTAAGGGGGGGTGGGGGGATTTGAAGTTGGTCTGGGAGTGAGGGAGGGCGATGGGGGGGGGGGGGAGAGGATGAAGGGGTTGGTCTGGGGGTGAGGGGGGGAGTGAAGAGGTTGGTCTGGGAGTGAGGGAGGGCGATGGGGGGGGGAGAGGATGAAGGTGTTGGTCTGGGGGGGAGGGAGGGGTGTGTGTGCGGGGGGGGGTTGACCTGGGGTGGGGGAGTCGGGGGTTGTCGGGTAAGGAGCAAAGGGGGGAGGGGGGAGGGGTAAGAGGGGTTGCTAATCCAAACGTTATTTGAGCGTTGTGTGTGTGTGTGTGTGTGTGTGTGTGTGTGTGTGTGTGTGTGTGTGTGTGTGTGTGTGTGTGTGTGTGTGTGTGTGTTGTGTGTGTGTGTGCGTGTGTGTGTCTCCCCGTATTACATCCTTATTTTTTCAGAGATGCATTTTCCTTATTTTCACCTCATCATATACTGCTGTTTTATCGTTCTTTTTCTCTATCTCCTCTCATTATTGCCTCCTCCCAACCCCTTCAAAACAAAAGCCCAAACAAAAAACAACTGATACAAAGAGCAAATATGTTCACTGATTAAAAAAAAAAAAAAAAAAAAAAAAAAAAGATAACCTATCCCCTAGTCATCAAAAACGCGCCCAAACAAGCCCTAACTTTCTTTCCATTTTATTTCCTCTTCTTCCTTCGTTCCTCCGGCCGATCCTCAATCCCCCTTTCCTCCCTTTTATTGCCATTCTCCTCTCTCTTCTTCCCCCGCTTCCCAACTCCATCTTCGCCTGGTTTTAAGCCTACTCCAAGTCGTGCCTCCTTTCTCTCTTTTCTCTCGGTCTGTCTTTTTTCTCTGTCTCTCTCTCTCTATCTCTCTCCTCTGTCTCTCCCTTTTCCCAGTCCTCTCCCTTCTTCTCCCTCCCTCAATCTCTCCCTTCTCCTCAATCTCTCCCTATCTCCCTCCCTCCCTCTCTCCCGTCTTTTCCCAGTCCCTCTCCCTTCTTCTCCCTCAATCTCTCCCTCCCTCTCTCCTTCTCCCTCCCTCCCTTCTCCCTCCCTCCTCTCTCCGTCTTTTCCCAGTCCCTCTCCCTTCTTCTCCCTCTCCATCTCCCTCCCTCTCTTCCATCTCCCTTACACAGCAATAAACCAATACGGAAAAAAACGAGCTTAATAATAATGAGCAGCCGCACGAAAGTTGCAAAGTGTAGCTCATGCAACATCAGCCATTTGCCACTTTATTCGCCTTAACCCCCACCCCCTTCCCCCTCCCTCGCCCTCTCCCTCTCCTTCCCCCTCCACTGTCTCCTTCTTTGCCCTCCTTCCCTTTACCGCCTCCTTCCTCCTCTGCCTCCCTTCCCCCCTTCCCCTTACCCCTCCCTAGACCTCCTTCGCCCTCCTCTGCCCTCCCTCGCCTTCCCCCCTTTACCCCCCCCCTTCCCGCCCCTCCCTCCCTCGACCCCCCCCCCTAGACCTCCTCGCTCTCTCCCTTCCCCTCTCGCCCTCCCTTTGCCCACCCCCTCGCTCTCCCTATACCCCACCCTTCCCCTCCCTCGCCCTCCCCCTTCCCCTCGTCCTCCTCCTCTGCCCTCCCTCGCCTTCCCTCCCTTTACCCCCTACCCTCCCTAAACTTCCCTCGCCCTCTCCCCTCCTTTGCCCAGTTGCCCTCTCGACTCCTCTCCCTCTTTACTGCCCTCTTCTCCCCTTACCCCCCTTGATCTCCCAACCGTCCTTCCCTCCCCCCTCCCCCCCTCCTCACCTTAGACCCTCGCCCCTTGGCCTCTCCCCTCCCTCCCTCCCTCCCTCTTGGTCCCACAATGCTTCATCCATTGACCTCCTTCCTGTCCTCCCCTGTTCTCTTTCCTTCTCCCGTTTATTCCCTTCTCCTTCCTCCCTCCTCGTCTCCTTCTCTCATCTTCTCCTTCCCCCCTATCCACCGCCTCCAACCCTCTCCCCATACCCTCCATCCCCCCTCCCACCTATCCCCCTCTTCCACCCTACCCTCACCCATACCCATCCTCCCCTACCCTAACCCTCCTCCTTCCCCTTCACCATACCCCCTCACCCTCACCCTACCCCCTCACCCTCACCCTACCCACTTCCTACCCTACCCCTCCCTTCACCATAACCCCCTACCCCACCCTCCTCCAACCCCTACCCTCTCCCAACCCTCCCTCCCTCCCCCTACCAACCAGCTCAGCAGGGGCGCGCACGGCTCCGACTCGCGAATCCCGACTTCTCCAACGACATAACCAAGTCCGACTTTTCCAACCGACGGAACCAAGTGAACCCGACTTTTCCAACCGACGGAACCAAGTGGACCCGAACTTTTTCTAACCGACGAACCAAGTGAACCCGACTTTTCTAACCGACATAACCAAGTGAACCCGACTTTTCCAACCGACGGAACCAAGTGAACCCGACGCCGCCGACCACGTAATGTGGCCTCCGCGTCGCTCGCTCCTGTCATCAA
>NW_020872711.1:138639-141139 GCF_003789085.1 Penaeus vannamei | reverse complement strand
CCACCCACAGGCATGAAACGTGCCACAAATACAGGCATCGTTCTGTATGAGAGAACGAAAAAGCGGTTCGCGAGAGACCTGGACGAAATCTGTAACATCATGCACGGACTGAGAGCGGATTGGACGGAACGAAAAAAAAAAAAAAAAAAAAAAAAAAAAAAAAAGTAATAACCACATAGGAGATGTGAGGCGTTTTGCCGCATTTAGACACTGGGGTTCGCTGTTTTAGACTTTTTTTTTGTTGTGTTTTTTTTTTTTTTTGAGGAGGGATATGGATTGTTGTGAGGAAGGAGGAAGAAGGGAGGGAGAGGAGGGAGAGGAAAAGAGAGAGAGAGAGAGAGAGAGAGAGAGAGAGAGAGAGAGGAGAGAGAGAAGAGAGAGAGAGAGAGAGAGAGAGAGATGAGAAGAGGGAGAGAGAGGGAGACAGAGAGGGAGAGAGAGGGAGAGAGAGGGAAGAGAGAGAGAGAGAAGAGAGAGAGAGAGAGAGAGAGAGAGAGAGAGAGAGAGAAGAGAGAAGAGAGAGAGAGAGAGAGAGAGAGAGAGAGAGAATCAATTATATGCACAGTCACAATAATCATCATAATCGTAATAATGATAATAATAATAATAATAATAATAGTCATCATCATCCTCAGTCACAACAATAATAATAACAACAATAATAAAGCTAGCAACAAAATCAATAAAAGTTACCCTACCATCAATATCAACAACAACATCAATCCTACTACCCACTATCATCCTAACTTCCATCATTACATTACCCCACCACCATCCTCATCATCAGCATCACAACGATCATCATCCTCCCTCTGGCAACACAAACAATCGTAAACAAACAGAGCGCCTCCGCCATGCGTTTCCCAAGGAGCCGGGCCGGCGACAAACACACTTCGATCTGCGGAACAAAGCCGAAAAAAAACTTGACGTGCCAGGCGGTGTTAATATAGAGGACAAAAGAAAGCGAAAATAGAACAAAAAAAAAAAAAAAAAAAAGGCGTGACACAAAAGAACCACAAAACAAAAAAGGTTCTTCCGAGACACTGGCCCTCTCACCTGCCCCCCCCCTGCCCCCTTCCCCTTCCCCCCTTACTACTTAACAATACGATTCCTTCTTCCCTCTCTTGTTCCAGTTCTCTCCCCTTATATACTTATCCCCTTCCCCCTTTTAACCTGATTCTCCTTTCCCACCCCTTGCCTCCCCTTCTCTCCCCTTACTACTCATTACCTTCCCCTTCTCCTTTTCCCCTTAAACCCTTTTCTCTCCTTCCCTCCCTGAATCCTTACTTCTCTCTTCTTCTTCTGTCTTCTGTCTCCTTCTCCCCCATGCCCCTTAACCTTTCGCTCCTCCTCCTTAACCACTCTCCTTCTCTTCATCTCCCCACCCTATCCCCTCCCCTTCCCCTCCCTCTCATCTCCCTCCTACCCCTTTCCCTCCCCTCCATCTCCCCACCCCTATCCCCTTCCCCTCCCCTCATCTCCCCACCCCTATCCCTTCCCCTCCCCCTATCTCCCACCCCATCCCTCCCCCTCCCCTCATCTCCTCCTACCCCTTTCCTTCCCCCTCATCTCCCCACCCCTTCCCCTCATCTCCCCCACCCTTCCCCTTTCCCTCCCCCTCACCTCCCACCCTTTCCCCTCCCCCTCCCTTCCCCCTCCGCTTCGTGCATGGATATAATACATGCAACAGCGCCCCAAGGCCAATCCGACGGCCGATAATGACAGCGGACCACTAACTGCCTCAATTAACGTTATGGCAAGAACCTTCGTCCCTCTCTTCTCTTCGCTTCTCTCGTTCTTTCTCTTCGCCTCTCATATTTTCTTTCTCTTTTCTTCGCTTCTCGTACTTTCTTTCTCTTCTCTTCTCATATTTTCTTTCTCTTCTCTTCGCTTCTCTCGTTCTTTCTCTTCTCTTCTCATATTTCTTTCTCTTTCTCTCCTCTCTCATTCCCATCCACCCTATCCTCCCTTTCCCCCTCCCAAACTCCTCCCCCCGCTTCCCCACCCCCTATACCCCCTCCCTACCTTGACCCAAGCAATCACGTGACGCGCTAATAATGCATTGCAAACGGCCCAACGCGCATGCGCAAATGAATTCACCGGCCAGAGGAATTCAATGCGCTCAGCCTGTTATATACACTCCTTACTCTGTGTGTGGGAGGGGGGGGGTGAGGGAAGGTTTGCTTGAGAGTAGATGGCATATGCAAATTACGCATTCATGGTTGATGACACCAACAAAGCTTTGCAGAAAACGTACATAACCAATAAATAATAAATAATAATATAATAATAATAATAATAATAATAATAATAATAACAATAATATATAACAATATCTAATAATCAAAAATAAACATAACCCCAAATAATAATAATAATAATAATAAATAAATAAATAAATAAATAAACATAACCAAAAACAAAATAATAATAATAATAATATAATAATAATATAATATAATAATAATAATAATAATAATAATATAATAATAATAATAAA
>NW_020872711.1:123639-136139 GCF_003789085.1 Penaeus vannamei | reverse complement strand
AAGAGAGGTGGGGAAAGAAAAGGAGGAGGAGGAGGAAGGGAAAGGGAGGAGGAGGGGAGGAACTGGAGGAAGAGAAAGGAGGAGGAAGAGGAAAGGGAGGAGGAGGAGGAGGAAGAGGATTAAGAGGGAAAGGAGGAAGAAAAGGAGGGGGAGGAGGAGAAAAGTATTACGATGAGGAGTCTAACAGGATAGCAGAAGAAGAGAAGAGAAAAGAATAGAGATGACGGTAGTAACTGAAGAAACAAGGAACAAGAAAGGGCTAGACAAACAAAAAGAATAAAAAAAAAAAAAGCCAGAAGAAAGAGAGAAAAAAATGAACAAAAGCGACGGAGAGTGAAAAGAAGAAAAACCAAGACAAAGAAATTAATAAGAAGACGAAGAAATGAGCAGAAAAGAGGAAGACGAGAGGGGGCACTGTGGAACGACCGCATTTCTCCCAGACGTTAATTAGCTGTACAAAGTTTCCGGCGCGGCGCTTGCAACTTATCACTGGCAAGTTCGGATTCGCAACGACTTTTACGGCGAATCTGCAAATGCTGATTCGACCTCCTCCCTCCCCCTCCCCCTCCCCCCCTTCGCCTGCTGATTCGACCCCCTCCCCCCCTCTCCCCTCTCGCCCCCATCGCTGGTTGCACGTTGCACAGCCGCCCTCCAGACTCGCTTTGCAACAAGCAGGCTTCCGCTCTCGGTTGCTCTCGTTGCTCCCAGTTACTCTCGGTTGCTCTCAAGTTGCTCTCAGTTGATTCTCGGTTTCAGTTGCTCTCCTCTCGGTTGCTCTCAGTTGATCTCGGTTGCTCCTAGTTGCTCTCGGTTGCTCTCAGTTGCTCTCGGTTGCTCCCAGTTTGCTCGGTTGCTCTCAGTTGCTGGTTGCTCCCAGTTACTCTCGGTTGCTCTCAGTTGCTCCCAGTTACTCTCGGTTGCTCTCAGTTACTCTCGGTTGCTCTCAGTTGCTCTCGGTTGCTCCAGTTACTCTCGGTTGCTCTCAGTTGCTTTCTTGCTCTCGGTTGCTCCCAGTTGCTCTCGGTTGCTCCCAGTTGCTCTCTTGCCTCTCGGTTGCTCCCAGTTACTCTCGGTTGCTCCTAGTTGCTCTCAGTTACTCTCAGTTGCTCTCGGTTGCTCCAGTTACTCTCGGTTGCTTCTCAGTTACTCTCGGTTTGTTCTCAAGTTGCTCTCAGTTGCTCTCGGTTGCTCCCAGTTACTACTCTCGGTGCTCTCAAAGTTGCTCTCAAGTTACTCTCGTTGCTCCTAGTTGCTCTCAGGCTCCCAGTTACTCTCGGTTGCTCTGGTTGCTCCTACAAAACGCATCGGCTTGAGTACAAACTTGCACGAACGGATAACGAACTTGCGCGATTTCAAGAACAACTTGGGAGAGTTAAGCCGGGAGGGCGAAAGGGGAGTTCTCGTCCGAAAGAAAGAAAAATATAGATACATACCGTTATAGTTTCCAAGTAGAGCTTATCATAACTAGAGCATCCCGTGAAGCTTATCATAATCTCCATCAAACTACATCACCCAAACAATCTATAAAAAGAAGAAGACGAAAAAAAAGAAGAAGAAGAAGAAGAAGGAAGACGAGGAAGAAGAAGAAGAAGAAGAAGAAGAAAAAGAAGAAGAAAAAAAGAAAAAGAAAAAAAGAATAAGAACAAGAAAAAAGAAGAAAGAAAAAAAAGAAAATAAATAATAATAATAATAATAATAATAATAATAATAAGAAGAAAATCTAATGCCTCTTAAAGACAATCCACAGAGGCCCCTTTCCCCCCCGGGTGTGGATGGCCGTTGGCTCTTCTCGTGATAGTTCATCCGCCCCCTTTTGACAGGCTTTGTTGTTTACCTTTTTGTTTGGTTTCTTTTCTTTCTTCTTTTTTTTAAGGGGTCCTGCCCGGGTGTCCACACGCCACTACAAGGAGGAGCGTAAAGGCAAAGAGAGAGAAGAGAGAGAGAGAGGGAGGGAGGGAGAGGGAGGGAGAAGGAGAGGGGGAGAGGAGGAGAGAGAGAGAGAGAGAGAGAGAGAGAGAGAGAGAGAGAGAGAGAGAGAGAGAGAGAGAGGGAGAGAAGAGAGAGAGAGAGAGAGAGAGAGAGAGAGAGAGAGGACGAGAGCGAGCGAGACGAGCAGAAGAGAGAGGAAGAGAGAGAGAGAGAGAGAGAGATGAGAGAGAAGAGAGAGAGACAGGAGCAGACAGACAGACAGAGAGAGAGAGAGAGACAACAGGGACGAGAGAGAGAGAGAGAGAGAGAGACGAGAGAGACTACGAGCGGGACCGAAAGACCGCTGGTAAACAGGCTCCCTTGAAGTAGCGACCCCCGTCAGGTGAGACCACTCGGCCCATTAGAAGCAGGTCAGAGGTCAAGCTCGGGGTTTAGGACACACGCGTACACACATTCACAACGACACACACACAAATACATACTTACATACATTCTTAAATACATACATAACTAAATACATATACATACATTCTTAAATACATACATAACTAAATACATATACGTACATTCTTAAATACATACATAATTAAATACATATACAGCCATAATTAAATACATATACATACATAATTAAATACATATACATACATACATGCACACGCACACACACACAACCGCGTAATCCAACAAAGACTTCACAATAAAAAAAACATCTCAATCAATTCAGTACATTAAAAAAAACGACAAACCTCAGCATGTAATACCTCCATTCATACTTGTACTCCTCGAGGTACATACGGTACAAAAAATCTCATTGAAATGGCAGAGAAAAATAAATATTAAAAAAAGAAAAAAAAACTTGCATTGAAATACATCCCGTGCAACAACGAGAGCAAACGTTTCACGACCTCGCATTTTTCTCTGAACGTTTTTTTTTTTTCTTGTCTCAACGTTCCTTGCGCATTTCATCACCGCTGACATCACCACCGCCATCAACATCATCACCCGCGCGAGGAAAGAATCACAGTGACCTCCTCCCCCTCCTCCTTCTGCTCCTCCCCCTCTCCCCTCTCCTTCTTCTCCTCCTCCTCCTTGTCCCCTCTCCTTTCTCCTCTTCCTCCCCTATCCATCCTCCTCTTCTTCCTCTCCCTCTCCCTTTCCTCCTCCTCTACCTCCTCCTCTTCTTCCTCCTTTCCCTCCTTCTTCCTCTTCCACTCTCACTCTCATTCCTCCTCCTCTCTCCCCCCTTCTCTCCCTCTCCCTCTCCCTCTCTCCTCCTCCTCCTCCTCCGCAGCATTTGAGACGACGCTGAAAAAAAAAAAAAAAAAAAAACGAAAAAAAACATAGAAAAAACGATAAAAAATAAAAAAAAAAAACAAGAACCGCGAGACCGTGATGCTGCGAAGGGCGTCGTCATCCAGTCTCCGGTGTCGCTGTCTCGCATTACGTCATCGCTTGGTCTCCCCGCTCGCCTGACTTCGCACCTGTCCGCGGCTGTCTGTCTGTCTATTTATATCCTTACATCGTATCATGTTACGTTACGTTAAATTGTGCTTCGTATTATATCACATACATGCATGCACACACACACGCGCGCGCACACGCTTATACAGACACACATACACGGGAGGGAGGGAGAGATAGGGAGAGGAGGAGAGAGAGAGAGAGAGAGAGAGAGAGAGAGAGAGAGAGAGAGGAGAGAGAGGAGAGAGGGAGAGGGAGAGGGAGAGGGAGAGGGAGAGAGAGAGAGAGAGAGAGAGAGAGAGAGAGAGAGAGAGAGAGAGAGAGAGAGAGAGAGAGAGAGAGAGAGAGAGAGAGAGAGAGAGAGAGAGAAAGAGGAAGGGGCAGAGAGAGTAAAATTGGCACAGAAGCGTTTATTCCACAGAACAGTGACACGAGGATCTGTCACTTAGAAAACCACGGCGCTTTTAATGCTTCCCCTTCCCCTTACCCTCCCCTCCCTCTCCCACCTAACCTACTCGTCTTCCTTTCTTCTCCCACCCAACCCTTCCCTTCCCTCCCCTCTCCCTTTTCATCTCCCTCCTACCCTTTCCCCTTCCCCTTTCCTCTCTCTCATTCTTCCCATCCTTCTCCCTCTCCCTCATTCTTCCCCTTCTCCTAACTCCCACCCTCACCTTTCCTTCCCTAACTCTCACCCTTCCCCTTCCCCTTCCCCTAACTCCTCCCTCACCTTCCCATCCTAACTACCTTTCCCTCTCCCTCACTCTTCCCTTTCCCCCTACCCTCTCCCTCACTCTTCCCCTTCCCCTAACTCCCAGCCTCACCCTTCTCCTCCCTAACCACCCTTCCCCTTCCTAACTCCTCCCTTACCCTTACCCTTCTCCTAACTCCCTCCCTTACCCTTACCCTTACTAACTCTCCCTTACCCTTTCCCTCTCCCTCACTCTTCCTTTCCCCCTACCTCTCCTCACTCCCCTTCCCTTCCCTAACTCCCAGCCTTACCCTTCCCCTTCCCCTAACTCCCTGCCCCTTTTCCCTGATTTGAGACAGCGGAGAGATGGAATGACAGTATAATGTATTATTTAACAACCGTGAAATGGGAAAAGAATTTGGTTTGGGATTAGTGATGTGTGATATTGTTACTCGATATTGCAGTATTGTTAAAGATGTGGTTGTTATTGGAGCCGTTTCATGTTGTATTGGCAATAGATGGTTGTTATAACAGTTGCTGTTTTGATGTAACATTGTTTTTTTATATATAGCAGTTTTATATAGTCTCTAACGGTCGGTATAAAAAGTCAATTTCGACTTTAATATCGTTATATTAGGTATGCAAATTAAACTAGTCTGCAACGCTTGTCATAATAGGGACTTGCCATACCTAGGATCGTCAAATTAGTTATGCGAGTTGTATAAATTACATACGATTTTCACCATAAGCACTCTTTAATTTTATGACCGCTGCAGGAGTTGCAATATCAACATACGTCTCTTAAGATAATCATTGTTAAATTTTAGCTTTGTTGTTACTAGCCACAGTTAACCCTTATTTGCAAGTCCGGAAGTGACTTTAAAGTTAATCTTGCATCTCATTCAAATTCCTTTAGATTGTGTGCATGCAAGATGGAAATGATAGATTAGTAGACATATAAATAATGAGAGATACAGGCGAATAAAAGGGCATATTGATAGATGGCGAAGGATAGAGAGGAGAGAAACATATGGATAACGATAAATAGTGACTGAGATAGATAGATAGATAGATAGATAGATAGATAGATAGAGAGAGAGAGAGAGAGAGAGAGAGAGAGAGAGAGAGAGAGAGAGAGAGAGAGAGAGAGAGAGAGAGAGAGGAGAGAGAGAGAGAGAGAGAGGAGAGAGAGAGAGAGAGAGAGAGAGAGTGAGAAGAGAGAGAGAGAGAGAGAGAGAGAGAGAGAGAGGAGAGAGAGAGAGAGAGAGAGAGAGAGAGAGAGAGAGAGAGAGAGAGAGAGAGAGAGAGAGAGAGATAGCGAGAGAGAGAGAGAGAAGAGAGAGAGAGAGAGGTGACGGGAGGGTAAACCCGAAGTCTCAGAAAGAATTTGGGGACGCCATCTCACAAGGGAGACGGGACCAAATAATGAAGTTTTCCATGACAGTTTTCCCGCCTGCAGCCTCTTCCTCTCCCCACCCCTCCTTCCTCCACCCCATACACACCCTTGCCCTTCCACCCCCTTTTTGCTTCGTTCCATCCTGCCCACCACTCGCCCCTTCCCTCCATCTTGTCCCTACTCCCACTTTTTTTGCTTCCCTCCAACTTGTCCCCTTTCACCCCTTATTTCCCTCCATCCCTTCTAGCCCCCCTCCCGAATATCTCCTCCCACCCTCCTCCCACCCTCTCCCCACCCACCCACTCAACCCCCCCCTAATCCAACCCCACTCACCCATCCAACCCAACCCCCAACCCCAACCCCTCCACCCAACCCCACCCCCCAACCCACCACCATCCCCCATCCCCTCCCCACCCTCCCCTCCTCCTCCCCACCGCATTCCGAACGCAAATTTTCCGTCGCAATGCCCGTGATTAATTGCCAGGGAGAGAGATATAGACACAGAGGGCGAAGCGAAAGCCGTCGGCGAGGAATGAATCAGGAAGAGGGATACGTAATGAAACACTTTTCCCGGAGTAAATAAATAAATAAATAGATAGATAGATAGGTAAATGAAAAATAAATAAGTAAATACACAAAATGTAAAATAATCAAAAAATTATAAATAAATGAATAAATAAATGAAAGATAAATAAGTAAATAAACAAAATATAAAATATCCAAATAAACAATCAATCAATAAATGAATGAATAAATAAATGAAAATAAATAAGTAAATAAACAAAATAAAAAATAACCAAACAAATAAATAACAAATAAATAAATTGATAAATAAAGTACAGGGAAATCCCGCGCTGTATTTATATTTTCAACATTAATTCCCCGCAATTCTCATTCATGTTATTATCATCAGTTCTATTCTCTTTAGCCATGATAAAGATAATATTAATATTCATTATTAGTATTACAACTACTAATAATAATCACAATAATAACAATAACAAATCAAATACAACATGAGTACAACAACGACAATAAGAGAGAGAGAGAGAGAGAGAGAGAGAGAGAGAGAGAGAGAGAGAGAGAGAGAGAGAGAGAGAGAGAGAGAGAGAGAGAGAGAGAGAGAGAGAGAGAGAGAGAGAGAGAGAGAGAGAGAGAGAGAGACCCAGCGACAGAGCGAAAGAGAGCGAAAGAGAGTGAGAGAGAGACCGACAGACAGACAGCCCCACCGACAGAGCGAAAGAAAGAGAAAGAGAGAGAGAGAGACAGACAGACAGCCCACGACAGAGCGAAAGAGAGAGAGAGAGAGAGAGAGAGAGAGAGTGCGTAGAGCCCAAGGCGACGCCGAACCGAGGTGTCGTCTCCAGCGCCCAAGAAAGACCGGAGCCATTAATCTTTCGCTCGCACCAAGCACCAGATAGACGCTGTTGAAAGCCGTCTCGAATCTGAAGTTGAAGTTGTTGTTGTTTTTTTTCCCTCCTTTCTTTCCTCCTCCACTTTCTTGGCTTCTTCCTCCTTGGCATTATGGTCTTTCTCTTATTTCTTATTCTTGATTTTTTTTTCATTATCATTATGTTCTTTCCTCCTCCTCTTTCTCTGTTTCTTCCTCCTTGGCATTATGATCTTTCTCTTATTTCTCATTCTTGATTTTTTTTTTTTATCATTATCATTGTTCTTTCCTTCTCTTTCTTGACTTCCTTTTTCGTATTTCTTATTCTTATATATATATATTTTATCACTATTATTATTATATGTTTTCTCTATTCCTGGCTGCTCGTTCGTCGTGTTAAAAATCAAATACATTGTGTTTTGAAAAAAAAAAAAAAAAAAAAAAAAAAAAAAAAAATGGCGGGATGAATTCTGTTTTGAATAATACCGGCGTGCGTGATGGTATAGTCGCCAGCATCATCATCATCATCAACATAATCATAATGCTGCTACAAAAAAAAAAAAAAGTTTATCCTCTACTTTACCAGCCCTTTCACTTCCCTCCCTCCCCTCCCCTCCATCCTCCCTCCAACACCCCCAACATCCCTTACCCCCTACCATCTACCCTCTCCTCCCCCCCAAAAAAAAATACCGATTACAAAGAATACCATAAAAATCCCCATCCCTCCCCACCCCACCCCTCTCCACCCCACCCCCTTCCACTTGTTATTTTTCATCCAAGCAAACTGGACATCAGTTAGAACGACAGTCACTTATTACATAATCAGGCTCACTTAAACAGAGACAGGGGTGGGGGGTGGGGGGGGATTTTCGTGCTGGCTGGCAAATGGCGAATACATTTAGCCGGAGCGCCGACAGGCAAGCTTCAATTACTGTCCGCAGCAACACGGTAAAAGAAATGGGGAGGGAAAGGGGGGGGGGAGGGAGACGAGGAAGATAGGGATGGACGGAAGGATGGAAGTGGGGAAGAGAGGGAGGGGAAGGGGGAAGGGAGGAAGGACGGAAGTGGAGGAAACGAAGGAAAGAAGGTGGGAAAGGGGAAGGGACAGGGAAGATAGGGATGGACGGAAGGGGAAGTGCAGGAAGCGAAGGAAGAGAGAGAGGGGAAGGGGGAAGGGGAAGGGGGAAGGGGGAAGGGAGGAAGTGGAGGAAGCGAAGGAAGAGAGAGAGGGGAAGGGGGAGGAGGAAGGGAGGAAGCGAAGGAAGCGAGGAAGAGAGGGGGGAGAGAAGGAGGGTGGAAGGGTAAGGGGTGGAAGGAGGGACTGGAAGTAGGGGGAAAGGGAAGGGAAGAGAGAATGATGAAGGGAGATAGAAAAAGAGGAGGTATTGCGAGATTTGCGAGGGGAAGGAGGGAAGCTAGTAGAGGGAAGAGGAGAAAGGGAAGGAGAGAGGAAAATCTAAGGCGAAGGGAGGAAAAGACAAAGAAGAAAGGAACAAGAGAAAAGAAAGAAGAGAGGGAGGGAAGGGAATCCGAGGGGGGGGAGAGAGTGAAGGGAATGGGGGGGGGGGGAGAGGGAGCTTAAAGAGGGAACTACTGCACTGATCACGCGGCTCTCCTCTTCTCTCTCTCTCTCTCTCTCTCTCTCTCTCTCTCTCTCTCTCTCTCTCTCTCTCTCTCTCTCTTCTCTCTCTGCTTCTTACTGGTATTTACTGGTTTGTCCGTCTTCTTTTTCTTCTTGAAGTCAAGTGAAAATGTCTTTTCTTGTTGGTTTTGTAATTATTTAAAAAGATACAATCCGGGTAGTGTGAATGTGACAGAGAGAGAGAGAGAGAGAGAGAGAGAGAGAGAGAGAGAGAGAGAGAGAGAGAGAGAGAGAGAGAGAGAGAGAAGAGAGAGAGAGAGAGAGAGAGAGAGAGAGAGAGAGAGGAGGGGATATGGCAAAGACATAGAGAAGAAAAGATAACAAAGAGGAAAAGAAAAGCTTGAAGACAAATAAATAGAAAAAAGATAAAGTAGACAAATAAATAGAAAAAAAGATAAAGTAGACATATAAATAGAAAAAAAAGATAAAATAGACAAACAAACAGAAAAAAATAATAAAGTAGACAAACAAACAGAAAAAAAATAAAGTAGACAAAAGGAAAAACAAAGGAAAGACAACTAAAAGACAAAAGAGGGAATAAAAAAAGAAAAGAAGAAAAACACAGAGCGCGCTTCAAAATATCCCTGTCGACACAAACACAAATAACTCCACGAGGTGACTCCATGATGATCGAAAAATTAATTGTTTACCAAAAGACGCAGCGCCGAAAGAAGGAGGAGGAGAATGAAGAGAGGGACAAGAGAAAGAGAAAGGGATGAGAGGGAAATAGATAGATAGATATAGGGAGATTAGATAGACAGATACACAGATCAAAAATGACAAAGTTAGATAGATAGAAAGAGATTAGATAGACTGATACACAGATCGATAGAGACAAAGTTAAATAGATCGACAGATAGACAGACAGAGAGAGAGCGAAAGAGAGAGAAAAAGACACAAAGATAAAAGAGACAGACAGAGCGACAGACAAACAGACAACGACACAGAAAGACAAAGAGAAAATATATGCAGGGCCACGAGGCAAAACAGACACACGATTAAAGAAAATGACCAGGTAACCCGAGAGAAACAAGAGTGCACGTTCTTGCAAGAGAGCGCACGGTAACTACACGATCTAAATGCATGTTATCAAATGCGTATGTGCGAGAGTATGTAAAGGTGGAGGAAAAAAAATATATGGAATGTCTAATGGAGAGGACTGAGGAGAGAGAGGAGAGAGAGAGAGAGAGAGAGAGAAGAGAGAGAGAGAGAGAGAGAGAGAGAGAGAGAGAGAGAGAGAGAGAGAGAGAGAGAGAGAGAGAGGGAGGGAGGGAGGGAGGGAGGGAGGAGAGAGAGAGAGAGAGAGAGAGAGAGAGAGAGAGAGAGAGAGAGAGAGAGAGAGAGAGAGAGAGAGAGAGAGAGAGAGAGAGAGAGAAGAAAAGAGAAATCGAGAAGAGAAAGAGAAAAAGGAGAGAAGGAAAGAAGACAGATAAAGACAACGATGGAAAGAGAAAAGCACAGAAGCAAACACAAAAAGAGGAAAGCAGAGAAAGAGAAGAGAAAAAGAAGGCGAGAAGGAAAGAAGACAGATATAGACAACGACACCAAGAGAAAAAAAAAGCAACATACAAAAAAAGAAGCAAGAAAGAGAAGAGAAAAAGAAGGAGAGAAGGAAAGAAGACAGACAAAGACAACGAGAGAGAAAAAAAAACACAGAAGCAAACCCAAAAAGAAGAGAAAAAGAAGGGGAGAAAGAAAGAAGACAGACAATAAACGAGAGAGAGAAAAAAACAGAATCAAACCCAAAAGAGGAAAGCGAGAAAGAAGAAAGAGAAAAAGGCGAGAAGGAAGAAGACAGACAATAAACGATAGAGAGAAAAAAACACACAGAAACAAACCCAAAAAGAAGGAAAGCAGAGAAAGAGAAGAGAAAGAAGAAAGAGAGCGAATCTCAACCTTGCCTCTTGCAACTGCATCACAAGTTGATATCGACTTGAAATTAATTTTTCCTTCGAATCGTCGTCGTGGGCTGTACATCCGGTGATATATTTTTACAAAACTTCTCTCAACTTTCGGTCAAAAAATAAACCTGTAGGTGGAAATCCGATCATAAAAAGCGAAGATTTCAAAAACAGGTAGACATTTCGAAGGTCGCACGCTCTCGCCACAAATATAGAAAGATCAACATGGAATTGTAAATATAGAAGGAAAAAGATCAACTTGGAATTGTGTGTCTGATTGACCTGCATAAATGACACGATTTGTGCCTATTTTTGGCACACTTTGACGAATTGGTCTGAGTACAAACTCACGCGAAATTAGTTTTTTTAACGATACAGATTTATTTACACAAAATTACAATCCGTATATCTTATATACTGATATACTAGAACATAAATTCGAATATACTAGCGCTTAAATAAACAAAGAAATAAATAAATCACTAATAAATTAAATAAAAGAAAACATCCATCCAAAAATACAATATATACACATACATAGATAGGTACATATATATGTATGTATGTATATATACATATACATTACATACATTATATATATATATATATATATATATATATATATATTATATATATATATATATATATATACATATACATATATAATATTCTTTTTTACCTAAATACACATGGTCGTGTGTCCGTACGTATGCACACGAGGGGCCTATTTACCCAACGAGTTAATTAAAAACGAGGGGACACACACAGAGAGGCAGAGGGGAAAAAGGGCCGCCGCCGCCGCCCCAGCCCTTATCGCCGAATCCAATTAAAACGCGGAGGCCCCGGAACCCCAGCCGCGCCGCCGCTCCCGCTATCAAAATCGTATTTGCAACACTCCAACAAGTTTCTCTCTCTCGCCGTAAATTTCATAACAGATATCTATCCAATAACCCGAATTCGATTAGATCCCGTCCAGCGCCGCGACGCCTCGTAAAGGTAAACAAGTTAGATTCCCTCTCGCTGGCCTTAGCACTCGCTCCTCCTCCTCACCTCCCCACCCTCGCTTCCTTCCTTCCTTCCCCTTTCTCCCCTTCTCCTTTTCTCCGCTCTCTCTTATCCCTTTCCTTCCTTTAGTTAGATTCCCTCTCGCTGGCCTTAGCACTCGCTCCTCCTTCCTCACCTCCACCCTCGCTTGCCTTCGCTTCCTTCCTTCCCTTCTCCCTTCTCCCTCCCTTTCCTTCTACCCCTTTCCTTCCTACCTTCCTCCCCTAGCACCACCCCCTGCTTCCCCCTAAGTTAGATTCCTGCTGGCGCACTCCTCCCGCCCCCCCTCTTGCTTCCTTCCTTCCTTCACTCCCCCACCTCTTGCTCCTTCTTCCCCCTTCTCCCTTTCTCGCTCTCTTTACCCCTTTCCTTCCCTAAGTTAGAATCCCTTTCGCTGACCTTAACACTCCCTCCCCCCCCCCTCTTCTTCCTTCCTTCCTTCCCCCTCCTCCCATTCTCCCTTCTCTCCCTTACCCCTTCCTTCCCTCCCCCTCCCCATACCCTCGTTATTCGTCAGGACCGGCAGCCGGCTTAGGACGTGGCAGCAGTTAGTCCCATAAATGCAAACGTTGTCAGGTTGTCCTCCTCATCCTTCCTCCTCGCCTCTCTTGTTCTCCCCTCTTGCTCTCCCCTTTATCCTCTTATACTTTCTTTCCTCCCTTCTCTTCCTTCCTTCCCTTCTCCCCTTGGGTTTCCCCCCCCCTCCCCCTCAATGGACATGTTCCTTTCCTCCCCCACCCCTCATCTTTCCCCTCTCTTACACCCCCTCCTCCAAGGAAGAACTCCCCGCGCCCCTACCTTCCCTTAACCCCTACTAATAAGATCTACCCTCCTCCATCTTCCCCTCTCCCCCCCCCCCCCCCGTCTCCATCCGCACCGGCGTCCGAGGCAAGAAAGTCTACAAAATCAATCTGCAACTTCCTTTGATCACTTCTTGACCTCTGGCTTAGTAATCAGCATCTTAATTCCAGGCTAATGATTACCTTTCGTCAGATGAGAGAGACTGACTGCCTCTCTCTCTCTCTCTCTCTCTCTCTCTCTCTCCT
>NW_020872711.1:116139-118639 GCF_003789085.1 Penaeus vannamei | reverse complement strand
AAGAAAAAACACAAGGTCCCGAATATGGCACCACCTCGTCGACATCTCAGAAGAACTTAGGGTTTCTGGGAAAGCATTTCTTCAACTCCCTGGGTGACTTTCTTCTGTAGGTGTTGCGTCAGGTTCGCTAAGTTAAACCAAAAAGCAAGTTCAACGATGATGCGTCCGTTTTGGGGAGAAAATAGCTTGCACTAAATCATAGCCAAGCACGTTTTACAGAAAGGGGGGTTGGGGTGGCGGGGGGTGAAACATTGCCATCGGGAGGTCTCGAAATATTACACTAGGAAGAGAAAAAAAACGTCATGTGATTTTCTTTTCTGTTAGTGAGAGAGAGAGTGAGAGAGAGAGAGAGAGAGAGAGAGAGAGAGAGAGAAGAGAGAAGAGAGGAGAGAGAGAGAGAGAGAGAGAGAGAGAGAGAGAGAGAGAGAGAGAGAGAGCCAGGAGACGGAAAAACGTACCATCACGACAGTCAGCATTCTAACCTCTCCTCCCCCCACCCCACACACACGAACCTCCCTTAACCTCCGTAAATTACCTAACAAAAAACGAAAAAATTGTCAAGTCACATCCAGATGAACCGGCAGAAGATGCGACAAAGACAACGACTCATGATAAGGATAGGGGGAAGGGGAAGAAGGGATGTTGGACGAGACAAAGAGAGAAGTCGAAGAAGCGAAATAGGGGAGGAAAAAACCAAAGAGATAGGAGAGCAGAAGACAGGAGATAAGGAAAGGTAAAAAGGGTATAGAGAGAGGGGAAGAAAAGGGAGAAAGAAAGAAGAAAGAAAGAGAGAGAAAAGAGAGAGAAGGAGAGGAGAGAGAGAAGAGGAGAGAGGAGAGAGAGAGAGAGAAGAGAGAGAGCGAGAGAGAGAAGAGAGAGAGAGAGAGAAGAGAGAGAGAAGAGCGAAAGACAGACAGACAGACAGACCAGACAGAGAGAGAAGAGACAGTCAAGACATACAGAGAGACAGAGAGAAGGAGAAGGGAGTGACGCCCCCCCCCCCATCCCCATTTGGCCTTCTCCCGCAGCGATCTCTCAAGCCCGCACGTCGTAGATGCCGTCGGGACTGGATCCGCCAAGGCCAGACACCCTTTCGGTCAGCCGAGGATCACGAGGGCGGGCGGGATGGTCTGGACTGGTCTGGAGACGGGGGGAGGGGAGGGGAGGGGCTTGAGGGGAAATTAAAGGGGGGGGAGGCCGGGCTTTAAATACATACACAAACATATACAAAGGTGTACACACAGCATTCATATAAACGTAAACATGTACACACAACATTCTTATAAACGTAAACATGTATATACACAACATACGTATGCATAGGCCTACATAAATATTTCTCTCTACCTGTATATGTATCGACCTATAAACACATGCACAGACAGACAGACAGACAAAAAACAAACAATTAGCACACACATAAACCGACTAAATATGTTCTCCCGACGTGGAATTTCGCCCGTGAACTTAAGATCCAAGTAACAAGACAGCTTGTATTAATTCAAGGTTGTGTAATGGTCGGGTTTACGGCGCGCCATATGAGCATGTATACCCCCTTCTCCCCCCCCCGTCTCTCTCTCTCTCCTGCACCCCACACCCCCTTCTCCCCGACCACAAGGCCACAGTACTTCCACACCCCTTCTCATATCCCCCACCCCCCTTCATCTTTACTCAACAATGTGTACACACCCGAAATAACACACTTTACCTAATTTTCCCATCACTTACGGTTAGCGCAGTTGTGCTTGTTAGCGGATATTTTGTCTATCTTTTCACTCTCGGCTTCTTCTCTCTCTCTCTCCCTCATCTTCGTTTCATTGCAAGTTTTTTCTTTCTCTCTCTCTCTCTCTCTCTCTCTCTCTCTCTCTCTCTCTCTCTCTCTCTCTCTCTCTCTCTCTCTCTCTCTCTCTCTCTCTCTCTCTCTCTCTCTCTCAGACAATATCCTCATCTGAGCTTGCAATTTCCCGTCTCTCTTCCCCTGTCTGATACCTCCCCTTCGACCAGACGCTTCCAGAAGTTTCAAATAGTCTTCATAACGTCTTGCTGTTCACACGCATAAACACGCACACGCACACTACATACACACACCTATGTAAACCTTCTCCCTCTCCCCCTAGGTGTGTTGGGCTTTAACTGAAATTAACTTTAAAAAAAAAACTTGTGTGTTCTGTCTTTCCACGCCCCATCATTAGTGAGATCGGGTGTGGTCTCTGTGGTGTCCTCCGTTGTCCCGCTCTAATATGATATTTGCACAACACAGACAGGGCGTTGCGGCACGTTCATGTTGATGCGGTGTGATGTGTGTACGCTGTGGTAAGGTGAGCGGAGGGGAGGGGCGGTGGTAGCTTGAGTAAAAATATATACTTTTAAATTAGAACATTAACATACATACACATTAAGCATAACAAGCCACAAATTACACCATACACTACAACTTCATATAAACGTTGTGTGTGCAAAAGAACTATCAACCACGACACACAAAACGTAATAATAACGT
>NW_020872711.1:108639-111139 GCF_003789085.1 Penaeus vannamei | reverse complement strand
GGTGGGTAGGGAGGGGAGGGGGTCCGAGGTGGGTAGGGAGGGGAAGGAGGTGGGTAGGGAGGGTAGGAGGTGGAGGGAAGGAGGTGGGTAGGGAGGGGAAGGAGGTGGTAGGGAGGGGAAGGAGTGGTAGGTAGTAGGGAGGGGAAGGAGTGGGTAGGGAGGGGAAGGAGGTGGGTAGGTGGGAGGTGGAGGGTAGGGAGGGTAGGGAGGGGTCGGAGGAGGGTAGGAAGGGTAGGGAGGGGTCGGAGGAGGGTAGGGAGGAGAAGGAGGTGGGTAGGGGGTAGGAGTTGGTAGGGCGAGTCAAGGGTGGGCAGGGAGGGGTAGGAGGTAGGGTAGGGAGGGTTAGGAGGTAGGAGGTGGGTATAAGCAAGGGCATCGGTCGACATCAAGGTCACACAGGTGGGCTGCCTCCATGCGTCGCCACCATTCATTATCCAAGAGGATTCAAGTGGAATAGAAAAATATATCTAAAACAAACACCAAAAAAACTGAATCTCTTTTGAATTTTCATCCCGGTTTAAACTTTTTGGAAATGGGATAAATAATAATAAAAAAAAATAATAATATATTTAAAACCAAAAAAAAAACTGAATGTCTTTTGAATTTTCATTCCGGTTTAAACTTTTTTTTAGGAAATGGGAGATCTTAATGTGCTGTCTACCTTAATGCTATGCTAAGGGGTGCTTAGAGTATGCTATAAAACTACAGAAATTATCTCCTTAAGGGAACTCACCACCATTTTGGTCGTGTACATTAATATGCGATTTTCACGCCTGTTGCCTTAAGTGTGTCTTCGGAGGTTCGTAACTAGAGAAAGAGGAGACGAAAATGATTTTGAATTGAGATAGGATTTTTTTTTTTTTTTTTTTTTTTTTTAGTAAACTAGGGATAGACGTTCATAAACCCGTGCTTACGTTTGTCCTCTTTGTTTGTCTCTTTGTTTTTCTCTCTCTTTCTCTTTCTCTTCTCTTCTTCTCTTTCTCTCTCTCTCTCTCTCTCATGTCTCTCTCTCTCCTCTCTCTTCTCTCTCCTCTCTCTCTCTTCTCTCCTCTCTCTCTCTCTCTCTCTCTCTCGCTCTCTCTCTCTCCACCTCTCTCTCTCTCCACCCTCTCTCTCCCTCTCCACCCTCTCTCTTCTCTCTCCACCCTCTCTCTCTCTCCACCCTCTCTCTCTCTCTCTCTCCACCCTCCTCTCTCTCTTCCACCCTCTCTCTCTCTCTCCTCTCTTCTCTCCACCCTCTCTCTCTCTCCACCCTCTCTTCTCTCCACCCTCTCCTTCTCTCTCCACCCTCTCTCTCTCTCCACTCTTCTCTCTCCATCTCTCTCTCCTTCCACCCTCTCTCTCTCTCTCTCTTGCTCTCCACTGTCTCTCTTTCTCTCTCCACCCTCTCTCTCTCTCTCACTCCTCTCTTCTCTTCTCACCCTCTCTCTCTCTCTCAACCTCTCTCTCTCTCCAACCCTTCTCTCTCTCTCGTTCTCCCTCTCTCTCTCTCCACCCTCTTCTCTCTCTCCACCCTCTCTCCTCTCTCACCTCTCTCCTCTCCACCCTCTCTCTCTCTCTACCTCTTCTCTGATCCGCTCTCTTCAGTCCCCTCACCCCCTGCTCCCTTCTCCCATTCAATCCCCTCCCAACCTCTCAACTCCCTCTCCCTCTCTCCTGCTCCCTTCTCAATCCGAAAACACTTCGAACCTGAATTCGAACTCTCTCGCCCTCGTGATCTCCTTCGCAGCCACGAAAAAACAACAACAAACAAAAACCAAAAAAACGGAAGGTGACGAAATTCCCCGTAATTACAACGCATGGATCAACACGGATAATTCGGCGAAGATAAAAGGTAAATTTGAGTTACAACATTCATCAATATTTCATGCAACCGTATCCAGTTATGAAGATAAGAGAGATTTCTGGAGGTCCTTTGTTATCTCTACTGAAAGTCGGGGAGTAATAAAGATAATGATAAGTGATGATGATAATAATAATACCAATAGCAATGATGTTATTGATGATAGTAATACCAATAGCAATGATGTTATTGACGACAGTAATAGTAATACCAATAACAATAATGATGAAAATGAAAATAATAATAAAATAACAATAATGATAATAATGATAAAACCAATAATAACAATACTAACAAAAATAATAACAATGGTTATAATGATGATAATAATGTTGATAATGATAATAACAAGAAAAAATATGATAATATAATATAAGAATAAATGCTAACAATAATAATATTAATGATAAGAGTAATAAGAGTAATAACAATAATAATAATAATATCAGAAATAATAATAACGATAACAAAAATTAATAACAATAATATACAAATACATACACATATATATATTATATATATATAATATATTATATAATATATATATATATATACACATGTGTGTGTGTGTGTGTGTTGTGTGTGTTGTGTGTGTGTGTGTGTGGTGTGTGTGTGTGTGTGTGTGTGTGTGTGTGTGTATCTATGTACACATAGATA
>NW_020872711.1:98639-103639 GCF_003789085.1 Penaeus vannamei | reverse complement strand
CTCATTAATGGCCAGTCACACCCACCTTCATAATCTCATATATCATTACCGACCACTCACAAACACACTCACAATCTCATAAATGATCGACGACCAATCACACCCATACCCACACTCATAATCTCATTCCTCATTACTGGTTACTCACATCCACAACTCATAATTTCACAAACCATTAATGGCCACACACAAACACCCACACTCATAAACTCACACCTCATTGCTGACCAAAGCACAAAGCCTCATTAATGGCCACTCGCATCCACGCCCACACTCATAAACTCACCAATCACCAGCGCCCAATCTCACATCCAATCACTCACGCCCACGCCCGCGTTCGTACACAAAGAACAAAAGCGATACATTAATCAATAAATGATTCAAGTTTTTCAATAAAAAGCGATGGATTGAGACGCAAGAAAAAAGAAAAGAAAAAGAAAAGAAAAAAAGAGAAAATGAAAAACGAAACGAAAAGGAAAGGGAATCGTCAGCAAAAATGGAGTGCGATACACGAGGAAAATCAAGATGATGGAAAATGAGACGATTATTATTTTGCGAACAGAGCACGCGGTGTTTCTCGCTCGCTCGCTCTTCTCTCTCTCTCTCTCTCTCTCTCTCTCTCTCTCTCTCTCTTCTCTCTCTCTCTCTCTCTCTCTTTCTTTCTTCTTTCTTTCTTTCTTTCTTTTTTCTTCTTTCTTTCTTTCTTTCTTTCTTTCTTTCTTTCTCTCTCTCTCCTTTTTATTTCTCCCTAACTCGCTTCTCTCTCTCTCTCTCTCTCTCTCTCTCTCTCTCTCTCCTCTCTCTCTTCTCTTTCTCCTTCTCTCTCTCTCTCTCTCTCTCTCTCTCTCCTCCTCTCTCTCTCTCTCTCTCTGCTTTTTTATTTCTACCCTTACTCGCTTTCTCTCTCTCTTCTCTCTCTCTCTCTCTCTCTCTTCTCTCTCTCTCTCTCTCTCTCTCTCTCTCTCTCTCTCTCTCTCTCTCTCTCTCTCTCTCTCTCACACCCTCTCTCTTTCTCCCCGTCCGTCTCTCTCGCCCCTTATAACAACAATGATAAATAACAAACAAAGGAAAATAGAAAAAAAAACAAAGAACAAATGAGAACAACAATCGAAATCAAAACCGACACATAAACAAATACCCCGAAATAAACCGACACATAAACAAACAAACCGAAATAAACCGACACATAAACAAACAAACCGAAATAAACCGACACAAACAAACAAACCGAAATAAAACCGACACATAAACAAACAAACCGAAATAAACCGACACATAAACAAACAAACCGAAATAACCGAACGACGAAATAAACCGACACATAAACAAACAAACCGAAATAAACCGACACATAAACAAACAAACCGAAATAAACCGACACATAAACAAACAAACCGAAATAAACCGACACATAAACAAACAAACCGAAATAAACCGACACATAAACAAACATAAACCGACGCAATAAACAAATACCCGAAATAAACTTCACCCTCACCGAAAATAACACCCCGCCGAGAGCGCGGATTCTCGTCTCGGGGAAAAACTGTCAATCGCTGGCTTGTTTTGGGGAGACGGAGACGGAGAAGAAAACCGCCTAAATGGACACGGGGAATGACGGAACGGGGCTTTGTGTGACAAGGTACCTGGAACGAACCAAATCTCCGACGTGGCGACAATGGCCCAAAGTGCCGGTGAGAGAGGGAGGGGGAAGAGAAGGAGAGGAGAGGAGAGTGGGAGAGAGGGGAGTGGAGAAGGAGAGGGGGAGAGGGGGAGGGAGACGAGAGTGGAGAGGGAGTGGGAGAAGGAGAGGGGGAGAGGGAGGGAAGGGGGATAGATAGAAAGAGAGAGAGAGAGAGAGAAAGAGAGAAGAACACGAAAGAGAAAAGAAAGAACCAGATCCACACCGAGACACAGACATCAAGAGAGCGATCGAGCGAGAGAGAGAGAGAGAGAGAGAGCTACGAGGGGAGATCCGGGAAACGAGATTTTCCCGTCAATGGAGAGAGAGGCATTCGTCTAATGGGCCGGTCGTACCAATTAAGTTCCCGCGCAGAGAGACAATGGGCTTCTACGTCTGACATAAAGGAACAGAAACACGAGAAGTAAAAAAAAAAAAAAAAAAAGGAAACAGAGGAACGGAGGAAGATATAGCAAAAGGTAACAATAAAATATGTGTTCTAGGTTGTATTATATTTTAGCAATCCTGTAAGACTATATATATATATATATATATATATATATATATATATATAATATATATAATATATATATATATAATATATATATATATATAAATATATTCATATGATAAGATATAATAAATACATAAGATGAATACATAATATCGTAAATAAGAGCTAGATAAAAAATAGAAATAAATACATAGATGAATTAATGTATGAATGTATGGATACCTTAACAGATTAACAAGTAGCAACATTTCTCTCTCTCTCTTGCTCGCTCTCTCACTCTTTCTATCTCTCCTTATCTCTTTCTCTTGCTCTCTATCTCCCTCTCCTTCTCCTTCTCGCTTTCTATCTCTCTCTCTCACTCTCTCTTTCCCTACTCCTTCCTTCTCCTCTCGAAAGAAAAGAAAGAAAGAAAACGAACTAAAACTACACATAATTTCCTTTAAAAACGAGCTAAAATTAGACTCATAATTTCCATCTGCAACACACGATGGAAAGGTCTGAATACAACACCCTGGCGCCTTTTTGAAATCGTTAAGGTGAAAATTGATTCTCATTTCACGGCGAATCATGGGATCGAATCGCCTTTTCTTCAGCCGTGAATATCCTTTTAAACGCTTGTGATTGGTTAAGAGAAAAAAATGAAATAAAAAACAACAACTGTTGTCTATTTTTTTCTGTTTGTCAATCTGTTTTCTCTTTATTTTTGCTTGTCTGTCTGTCTGTCTCTCCTCCCTCTCTCATCCGCTTTCTTTTCCTTCTTTCTCTGTTTCTGTATTTGTCTTTGTCTGTCTTTGTGTCTGTCTGTCTGTCTGTCTGTCTCTCTCTCTCTCTCTCCCTCTCCTGCCTCCCCCCCTCTCTCTCTCTCTCATGTCCAACATCACAATACGTTATCGTATATACATTTTACATCTACATGTGCGTGTACGTGTTTGTATACGTACAGTTGTACACGTGTATGTACACACGCGCTTGTGTGTGTGAGAGAGAGAAAACGAGTGTGCGTGCGCATAAATGTGTGTACATGTGTGAATGTATTATATGCAGGTGTGTGCAGCATTGCAAGATCTAGATTTCGACCTTACGTAAGTGTATACGTGCGGTTATACATGCGTGTATATATACGTACGTGATCTGGCACAAGTACACACACACACGAAATACCGATTTAGATGACGTACAGGGGAAACGACATGGAACAACCAAAAAATAAATCTCAATTCTGAACACTTAACTTGTAATTAAAAGGAATTCGCTAGTTAATGATAACCAGGGTCCTGCCTATTTTTTTTTTTCGTTTTGATGATAATAATAATGATAATGCTAATAACGATAACGATCGTGAGAAGACCAACAATAAAAGTGATAATAATAATGATGTATCGTAACAACAACAGCAGCAATAATGATTATATAAATGAAAATAACAATAATAACATTACTATATACTACTAGCTTACTGCTACTACTGAGAATGATAATGATAATAATAACAAAAATAGGAATAACGATAATAGTGATAACAAAATATTGATGGTAATAATAATGATAATTATGATAATCAATAATAATAATAATAATAATAATAATAATAATAATAATGGTGATAATGATCATGATAGATAACGACAAAGAATAACAACAATAATAATAATAGTAATAATGGTAATAATAATAATAACAATAATAATAATAATAATAGTAATAATGGTAATAATAATAATAATAATAATAATAATAATAATAATAATAATAATAATAGTAATAATGGTAATAATAATAATGATAATAATAACAACAAAAATAATGATAATCATAATAATAATGAAAATAATGCTAATGATGATGGTAATAACAACAACAATAATAATGATAATGATAATAATAATGATGATAATACTAATAGCAACAACAATACTGATAACAACAATACTAGTACAATCACCACTTCTACTAGAACAAATAACAATAGTAAAGGACATCAATATTAATACTAATATTAGTACTATTAATAACGACGATACTAACAACAATAACAGAATAATAACACCAAGAACAATAACAACTAGAAGCCCTCAGAGAGCCCACACCTCCGCTAAGGCAATAGGATAATAGTAATAATTCAAGCACCAAAAAGTTATCCTTATGTTGAAATATATCTTTATGTTGCAATATTAAGAATAATAATAGTTACCCCTATTGACAAGGCTATAGGGGTAACTGATGTAATAATAAAAAACTTCTTGGATCCGGTTCACCATTTTATTTTTTAAATAAATAAATAAAAATCTGTTCATAACCTTTTGAGTTGTCCTGCTAACCAACCAACAAACAAACTAACGCTACCCAAAAAATAATCTCCTTGGCGGGGGGTAATAATAGCAATGATGATATTAATAGGAATGAGAGTACTACTACTACTACTATTGGATAACATACTTTTTCAATATATTCAAAACTGATGATGGCAGTAGATGATATTGGTGACTGTAATTATAACCTTAATATTAGCAATATTAATGATTACCTTCATCATCGATAAATGTAATTACAATGGTGGTCATACTAATGACGATGGTAATGATACTGGTAGCAATTATGATACTAATACTAATGCTACTACTATTGCTAATAGTAATGGCAGTATAAATGATGATAATGACGATGGCAATGATATTAGTATCAATTAGGAAAATAAAAATAAAGTTAAGGATAGGGTTGGTACTCCTGGTAATAAAAATAATAATAATAACACTAGAGAGGGAGAGAGAGAAAGAGAGAGAGAGAGAGAGAGAGAGAGAGAGAGAG
>NW_020872711.1:86139-93639 GCF_003789085.1 Penaeus vannamei | reverse complement strand
AACAAAATAAAACAATCCCCTTTTCCTCCGTTTCTGGCGCGTGCATAAATAAAGTAGGCCTATACACCAACTCCCAAAAACAAAAACAACAACCTACAGTAACAAAACAGACCTCAAACCACCCAGAGAGATCATACAGGCACACGCGCAGTCACGGAGGCCGAAGATATCACACTAAGACATGTTTCCTCGACCGGGTTAGACAAAAGAGCGTCTGGTTGCGCCTTGCATACGGGAGCACTTGAAGGTGGCGTGTTGGAGTGGGCGGCAGGATTCTTCGTGTACAGTCGCGGTCAAAAATTCTGTCGAGCATGTTTCGAATTCCGTTTCGGACTTCCGCTCAATTCCACGCTTTTTGTATAGGTTCGGACAGGTTCGAAGCTTCGATTCAGGAAAAGACTTTTGTCCGACACTGTGCATGTTCTAACGCCGTGGAAAGGTGGAGAACAAGGGAAAAAATGTTAAAAAATGAACTCTGGAATGAATTATTTGAAAGTTGAATGAGCTCCTTTAGACGATGGGGTTGTGGAATAGTGATTATGGGAGATTGTAATATTGCTTTATGAAAGGATTGGGGGTCATGATGGTTATATTTCTTAACCCAGTCTTCGTATCTTGAGGAAATGAAAAGAGGGAGAAAGACAATAGAGATTTATGATACTTTTTTATTATCATTGTCTGGTCCAATATGTATTTGGGATGTTTCTCTGTAATTATCTACACTTACGTATTTTTTCTTCAAGCGAGAGTCGTGTAATTTAGCCAAGATTGAAAACGAAATAAGTAATTCACTTAAGCTCGTGTTATTTATAGGACCAAATTGGCCACGCTACAGATACCGCATCGGTTAATTTATATGATATGCGACCCTGAATTACGACCCCAGTTTAGTTAATGTACAGAAATGATACATAGGCTTTGCTTCCTACATATGAAAATCTATATCTACAGCCGATAAGATATATGTCCGTACACCGCAGTGATAAATATATACGCAAGATATTTTTTTTTCTTGTGATTGCATACTACACCTTTAAAAAACAGTTTAAGAATTAAATTTAAATATTCTCACTCGTCTTATAGCATCCCTATCACTCTAAAGCTCAGCAAAAGAGAGAAAAAAACGATAAAACACTCAGAGCTTTCTTAAAAAAAAAAATACACACGTTCTCATTTCATCTCAAGCGTCAAATGACATCTCCACAAACTTAAAAAATAAAAAAAAGACAAAAGAAAAAGAGGTGTTTATTCCAAATGTCTGCCTGACATTATGCTTTCTTCCTCGCCCACCTGTTCTGCCCTAACCCGCCTGCTGTTAAAGCGCACCTGTCCAATTAACTCGCTATTTTCCTCCATTTAGCATTTAATGTACTTTAGCGGAGGCCAGAAATATAACGACGGGAAAATTGGGGCTGTCCGTCCCGAGGGAATATATAAAAGATTTTAATTCTGTCTTGGATTATTGTGTTTGTATCAAGACTATAATGGTGGAGGTCGAGAGACACTAATATCTGCTAATCCGGTACAGCTTCTGACAGCCTCCGAGGAATATTGTTCGAGACGGGTATAAAAAGGGGCGCCACTGGGTATCTCTTTCACTCGTGTTCTATGATTCTGTGATGTCTATTTTTATCTGTGTTTGTCTGTCTGTCTTTCTGTCTTTCGTCGTCTTTTTTTAAATGTCTGGTTCATACTCTCTCTTGCTCTCTCTCTTCCTCTGTCTGTCAGTCTCTCCATCTATCTCTGTCTGTCTTTTTTTTTATTTTTTGTGTGTGTTTCTCTCGTTCTCTCTCCCTTCCTTATCCTGTTCTCATTCTTTTTCCCTCTCCTGCCCTTAACCTTCTTTCCTTTCCATACCATTTACTATTCCTTCATCTGTCTCTGTTTATGTACTTGTCTGTCTGTGTGTCTGTCTTTCTTCACTATTTCAGTCTCCGTCCTCTTCGCTTTCTCCCTCGTGCATTCCTCCTCCATTTCCTTTCGCTCTTCCTTCTTCCTTCCTGTGCCATTCTTACGAAACTTTCCTTAATCTGTTTCTGTTCATATGTCTGTCTGTCTGCTCTTGTCTCTTTCACTCTCTGTCTGTCTTTCTCTGATGTTTATATCTGTTATTTCGTTTTTTGTCTATACCTGTCTTTCTATTAGTGTCTGTCTCTCTATCTTTCTGTCTATCTCTTTATCTCTATCTCTCTGTTAGTCTCTGTTTATCTCTCTGTGTCTGTCTGCCTGCCTGTTTTGCCCCCTCTGTCGCTGCTGGTGTGTCTTTATCTGTCTGTCTTCGCCTCTGTCTTCTCTCTCTCTCTCTCTCTCCCTCTCTTCTCTCTCTTCTCTCTCTCTTCTCTCTCTCTCTCTCTCTCTCTCTCTCTTCTCTTCTTTCCATCTCCTCTCTCTCTCTCTCTCTCTCTTCCATCCCTCTCTCCCCCTCTCCCTCCCTCGTGTGCAATTTGCCTTTCCTTCCTGTTTCTATTTCTCTCCTTCACTTTCCTTTTTCATTTAATTCATTTTATCCCACGTTTCTCTGGCTCTTCCATTATTCCCCTTTTCCTATTGTCCATTACTAAGATTCACGCAGAGGAAACAGTGTATCATAGAGGAAAGTGGAACGTAAAGCAAAAGTTCAAATAATGTTTTTTTTTGTTGTATTTGATTACTGTCGTTTCCATTCTTGTCTTTGTTTTATTGTTGTTGCTGTCATGATCGTTGTTATTATCATAGTCGCTGTTTTTTGTTGTTGTAGTGTTGTTGCTGTTTTTCTTATTATCAACCGTAAAGATTATCACTATGATCATTACTCTTATAATGATGACATATTCATTATCATGGTCATTGTCATTCCTACCACTACAAGCACGTACATAACCACACGCAAACAAGCATCCGTACATGCACGCAAGCACGAACACGTCCCCACACACAAATGCAAAGTAAAACGTGCACATACGCACGCACACACATACACACATACATATAAACACACGCATAAACACACACTCTCAAACACAGAGACACACACATAAACACCAACACACACACACACACAAAATACACACACACACACACACACAAACACACACCACACACACATACAACACACAACCACACACAACACAAACACAAACACAAACAAACACACACACACACACACACAAACACACACAACACAAACACAAACACACACACACACCTCAGATAAAATTCCTGCTACGTTCACCACAGAGTAAAGCAGCTTATTCTCTGAAATAAGCTTTTAATGTGGAAATAGCTCATGGCAAAAAAAAAAAAAAAAAAAAAAAAAAAAAAAAAAAAAAAAAAAACACGCGACTGACTAACAACATAATGTGAAATTTATTTTAAAAATCAGGAAAAAGGAAATTAGAATGAAGAGAGTGAGACGCAAGTAATGTAATGGAAAACATTGAGAAATGAAAATAAAATGGGAGAGAATTAGACGATCATTAATGAAAATGAAATAACGAATGAATGACAATATTAAAGCGAATAATAATACAAAAAAGAAAACGTGGAGTAAGATGGATAGAATTAGACCTACATAAATGAAAATAAAACATCGAATGATTACAACAAAATACAGAAATATGAAAAAAAAACAGAATGGAGCTAGACCTACATTGATGAAAAAAATCTAAATACTACAACAAAAAGCTGAAAAAACGAAAAAAAAACAGATAACAGAATGGAATTAGACCTACATTAATGGAAAAATATCTAAATACTACAGCTAAAAATCAAAAACGAAAAAAAAACTGACTAAAACTAGACCTATATATTAACGAAAACAAAACACCTAAATACAACAAAAAGCTGAAAAACGAAAAAAATAAAATAAATAACAAATGGAACTAGCCCTACATTAATGGAAAAATATTAATACTACAACAAAAGCTAAAAAACAAACAAAAAAAACAAACACGAAAAAAAGGGAACTAGACCTCTCCATTAACGAAAACAAAACATCTAAATACAAAAACAAAAACATAAAAAAATAATAATAATAAAAAAAATAAAAACCCCACATGAATACCACTCTAATCGGTATCTGGTGTTATTACTATTACCTTATTATCATTTTCATTATTATAATTATCATCATCATCATTATTATTAGTACAATTATTATCATCACCATTATTATTATTACCATCATTGATATTATCATTATCACCATTATTATTATTACCATCATTGATATTATCATTATCACCATTATTATCATAATTCTCCTTATAATTATCATTACTATAATTATCATCATCAAAATGAAACCCAACATGAATACAATCATCTTTATTATTATCATTATGATAATCTTCATCACCATTATTATTATAATTCTCCTTATAATTATCATTACTATAATTATCATCATCAAAATGAAACCCAACATGAATACAATCATCTTTATTATTATCATTATGATAATCTTCATCACCATTATTATTATGATTCTCCTTATAATTATCATTACTATAATTTATTATTACCATCATTGATATTATCATTATGATAATCAGCATCACCATTATGATCATAATTCTCCTTATAATTATCCTTACTATAATTATCATCATCAAAATGAAACCCAACATGAATACAATTATTACCATCATCTTTATTATTATCATTATGATAATCTTCATCACCATTATTATTATAATTCTCCTTATAATCATCATTACTATAATTTATTATTACCATCATTGATATTATCACTATTACAATCCCAACATGAATACAATCATCTTTATTATCATCATTTTGATAATCTTCATCACCATTATTATCATAATTCTCCTTATAATTATCATTACTATAATTATCATCATCAGAAACCCAACACGAATAGCGCCAGAATCGCACAGTAATCATAAACTCCGCAGATTGACAACATCGTCCAAACTGACTGACAGCATGACATGACTGACAGCAGCAGAACGAAACCCATCACTCTGAAACAGTTCATTATCACCCAGTGTTAGTTAATCATTACGATTGACTGTCTCATTAAGATACCAAAAAGCAGCTGACATTTCCAAGTGATGTTTATAATGGCATATTGCGCTGTGTTTAATCCTTTTTTTCCAACATGTCTGGGAACTGTGGGAAAATGGCCGTAATCTGGTGTAAATAAGAGATTTTCTGCTGCTGCTCTGTCGCTGTTGCTGTTATCGTCATAATCATTATTGTCAATATCTTTACGCGTATCATCTTCATTACTAGCACTGCTACTTACTATTATCATTATCATTCTTTATATTATCATTTTATTTAAATGAACTGCTCTGTTGCTGTTATTGTAATCGTCATAATCATTATTATCAATATCATTACGCGTATCATTATTACTCTCATTGCTACTACTGTTATCCTTATCATTATCATTATTTCTATCATTAACATTTCATTTGATATTATCATAATCAAAATTATTACTACTACTATCAATACTGTTGCTATTATTATAATCACTATTGCTGTCATTTTCATTACTATTATCTTATTATCATTCCTATCATTTCTATTATTTTATTATGATTATCTTCATTACTTTTACTACTATTATCATTATTATTGTCATTATCAATTCTATGTGTTATTGTTGTTGACATTGTAAATGTAATTGTTACAGTTATGATTATTGTCATTATTGCTATTATTATAATAATAATCATAATTATCATTATCATAATAATCAATATTAACATTATCATTCACAAATTCATTGTCAGCACCACCACCACCACAACTGAACCACACAACGCCCCATAACACCACCACCACACCATAACCAGCAACAAACCACTAGCACAACCTACAACAACAACACGCCACAACTCAACAAACCTCCACCACACACACTAACAACCCTACATCATTACTATAGTTATAATCATAACTACAATCATTAACACTCTTGTCATTATATTTCACCATCATCATCATTATCATCATTAGCATTTTTGTTGATTATCATTCGTAGCATCATTATCCATAATAATGCCAACAGTAAAAAAAAATCATCACCACCACAACCACTATCGCCACATACCACCACTACCAACAGCAAGCAAAACATCATTACACCAGCACCCCCACGGCCACCACGAGCAGCCTCAACCACCACACCACCACTCCTCCTCCATACCACCTCCTCCTCCATCCACCACAACCTCAACCACCACACCGCAACGACTACTACTACCGACTACCACTACCACCACCACGCACCTTCCCCTCCAACAACCACCACCACAACTCAACACCACCACCACAATCCACCACCACCCAGCACCACCCAACTCACCACCCTCCTCCACCAAACCCCACCACAACCTCACCCACCATCATCCAACCACCACACCTTCACCACCACCTCCACAACCACCACCGCACGCCAACAACAAACCAGCAACAGACAGACTAATGGTAAATAAATAGATAAACCATGATAATAACATTACAAACACAAATCCCATTAACTAGACAAAGGGCAAGGTCACTCAGCCACGGAGCGAAGGGAGGCACGGAAAGGGTCAGAATAGGTCAAATTAGGTTAACATAAAAGGGAAAAGAAAGAATGAAAGAAAAGAGAGGAAAGAAAGAATGGGGGAGGATGGCTAGAGAATGGAAGGAAAAGAGGGAGATAGAATAATAGAGGAGAGAGGGGGAGGGAGAGAGGGAAAGAGGGAAAGAGGGAAAGAGGGAAAGAGGAAGAGGGAAAGAGGGAAGAGAAGGGGGAGAGAGGGAGAGAGGGAGAGGAGAGAGAGAGAGAGAGAGAGAGAGAGAGAGAGAGAGAGAGAGAGAGAGAGAGAGAGAGAGAGAGAGAGAGAGAGAGAGAGAGAGAGAGAGAGAGGAGAGAGAGAGGGGGAGAGGGGAGAGGGAGAGAGAGGGGGAGAGGGAGAGAGAGGGAGAGAGAGAGGGGGAGAGGGAGAGAGAGGGGGAGAGGGAGAGAGAGGGGGGAGAGAGAAGAGAGATAGATAGAGATAGATGATAGAGAGAGAGAGAGAGAGAGAGAGAGAGAGAGAGAGAGAGAGAGAGAGAGAGAGAGAGAGAGAGAGAGAGAGAGAGAGAGAGAGAGAGAGAGGAGGAGAAGGGGGGGAGAGAGAGAGAGAGAGAGAGAGAGAGAGAGAGGAGAGAGAGAGAGAGAGAGAGAGAGAGAGAGAGAGAGAGAGAGAGAGAGAGAGAGAGAGAGAGAGAGAGAGGAGAGGAGAGGAGAGAGAGGGAGAGAGAGAGAGGGGGAGAGGGAGAGAGAGGGGGAGAGGGAGAGAGAGGGGAGAGAGAGAGAGAGAGGAGAGAGAGAGAGAGAGATAGAGAGAGAGAGAGAGAGAGAGAGAGAGAGAGAGAGAGAGAGAGAGAGAGAGAGAGAGAGAGAGAGAGAGAGAGAGAGAGAGAGAGAGGGAGAGAGGAGAGAGAGAGAGAGAGAGAGAGAGAGAGAGAGAGAGAGAGAGAGAGAGAGAGAGAGAGAGAGAGAGAGAGAGAGAG
>NW_020872711.1:50000-60000 GCF_003789085.1 Penaeus vannamei | reverse complement strand
GAGAGAGACAGCAGAGACATGAGAAAAGCAAAGAAAGAGAAGAGATGAAGAAAGGAAAAAGAGACAGACAGAACAGAGAGAGAGAAACAGAAAACAGAGACAGAGACAGAGAGAGAATATGTGCGCCCCGAAGAGTGGCACAGAACACACCTCCCTGGCTGAGGTCGCGGGACACACTGCTCACGGCGCGGAGGGTCGACGGTGGCGGCGCCTGCTGAGTCACGTAGGTACTGACGCTCGCACGGTTGTCATGGCAACGGCCCTAGGTAGGTCTCGGATTTTCGGTTTGGTAATTTCCTATTCTCCTTATTTCTTGTTTTTTGTTTTGTTTCTTCTTGTCGTTTTATTTCTCTGTTTTTTCTTTATGTTTTTTTTTTTGTTTTGTGTTTTTTTTGTTTTTCTTGTCGTTTTATTTCTGTTTTTTTCTTATGTTTTTTTTTCTGTTTTTTGTTGTTTTTTGTTTCTTCTTATCGTGTTTTTCTCTGTTTTTGTTTGTTTGTTTTATTGTGTATTTTTGCTTAGTCTTGTTTTTTGTTTGTTTTTTCTTTTTATCGTATTTTTCTGGTTTTGTTTTGTATATATTTTTTATTTTGATATTTCTAGTTATTATTATTTTTTATTGCAAATGTGAAGGTTAATTTATTGTTTTGGGGAAATTTGGGAAGAAAAAAAGAAAATATAGTTGGGTGGAATTATATATTTTTTTCTTACTTTCAATATATATATATATATATATATATATATATATATATATATGTATATATATAAATTTTAGATTTTCAATATATCATTTTCAATATATTTTTTTTTTTTTTTCTTTTTTTTTTTTCTTTTCTTTTTTTTTTCCTTTTCTTTCTTTTCTTGCGTGATTTGGGTCTTCGCTTTTTCGTTTTCGAAGAAGAGGATAAAACAGGAAAACGGAGATAATAAAAACGAAAATAACAGTTTAAATCATTTCCTCTTTTTTTTAACGATGAAATCCAGTTTCAAGACAAAAAAAAAAAAAAAAAAAACTTTTCCAATATTTATTTTTATTTTCCTTTTTTTTATTTATTTTTTCCTTTTTTATTTCTTTTCCAATATTTTATTTTCAATTTCCTTTTTTTTCATTATCATTTTTATTTTTTATTATTATTTTTATTATTTATTTATTATTTTATTATTTTATTTATTTATTATTATATAAATTTCCTTTTTATTTCTTTTACGTTCCACTTCGGCATAAGAACGAAAGGTGGAAACAGACATAAGCGCCGATAAAACGTAACGTTACGCTGATAATACGATTTTATTACACTGCGAAAGCCCGCGATGTATTCAGAACAGGAGAAGAAAGAGGAAATAAATGCAACGTCTTAAGATTCGGAGTGAATTGGGGCAGAAAGGGAGAGGGGAATAAAAGTGGAATTAGAAGAAAATGGAGATCGAATTGCAAAACTTTTTTTTTTACGGACGCATACGTACATGTAGACAAACGCACACGTATACGTATACTTGTGCATGCATACTTATACACACATACACACACTTATACACACACACACACACACGCACACACACACACACACACACACACACACACACACACACACACACACACAACACACACACACACACACACACACACACACACACACACACACACACACACACACACACACACACACACCACACACACACACACAACACACACACACACACACACACACACACACACACACACACACACACACACACACACACACACACAGAACAGACAAACATAAGGAAAGGGACAAAACGTAAAGAACGCAAAACAGACAGACAGACAAACAGACTAACAGTCACAGACAGATAGACAGTCACACGAACGAATACGAGAAGACAGATAGACGAATAAAACATATAGATAGGCGAAGAGACCAAAAATAAGTGGATATACAGACAAACAGGCAAAGATAGGTGAGACAGACATGAACAACATGACAGACAGACATAACAGACAGACATATTAGATAGTCAACAAAAAAGGGAAAACCTTATAGTAAAATAGAAATAAAATAATAATAATGATAATAAAAATGACAATGATAATAATAATAATAATTAATAATAATAATAATAATAATGATAATGGTAACAATAATAATGATAATAATAACAATGATAATAATAACAATAATAATGATAATAATAATAACTATGATAATAATAATAATAATAATAATAATAATGATAAAAAGATTAAATGAAAGATGATCATTCGATAACAAAACACACAAAGAAAAAACAAAGAAGAGATTTGGCAACACTGTGGTTGAAATTTCCAGTTAGTTGTGATGCAAAGATGGCAACAGACAAGGGGGTGGGGGGAGGGGGGGAGGGAAAGGTAGAAGGGGGGCACGGGGGGGGGTAAGAACTGGAAGGTTAGGAGAGTGGGGGAGGAGAGGGGGGGGTGAAGAGGGGGGAGAGGAGGAGGAGAGGGGAGAGAAGGAGAGGGAGAGGGAGGAGGAGAGAGACGAAGGAGGAGGTGGAGAGGGGGGAGAGAAGTAGAGACGAGGGAAAGAGGGAGAGGAGAAGGAGAGACGAAGGAAGAAGAGGAGGAGAAAAGAGGTAAGAGGGATGACGAAGAAGGAAGGGAAGGAGGAAAAGACAAAAGGAAGAGAGAAGGGAAAAGACGAAGGAAGGAGGGAGAGAAGAGGAGAGACGAAGAGAAAGAAGAGGAAGAGGAGAGAGGAAGAGGAAGAGGAAGAGACGAAGGAAGAAGGGAGAGGAAGAGGAGAGACGAATGGAGGATAAGAAAGGATGGAAGAAGAAGGGAGGAGAGACAAGAGGAGAGACGAAAAGGAGGAAGAAGAAGGGAGGGAGAGGAAGAGGAGAGACGAAAGGAGGTAAGAAGGAAGGAAGAAGCAAGAGGGGGGGATAGAAGGAAGAAAGGGGGGGAAGAGAGGAGCACTGGACCTGTTGTGCTACGTCTGGAAGGCTCTGTCTCAGCTCGGTCTGGCATCAGTACACCACACGTGGCCTGCGCAAATCACGAACGTAACGTGTGTGGTGTCTACATGTGTAGTGTGGTTTTGTATCTGTGTGTGCTGTGTGTGTGCTGTGTGTGTGTCAATTAGACGTCGTGTGACTGTACACAGGATACTCATGGGGTGTGAATAAAATGCGAACTGCACGCGTGTTATACTGTGTGTGCGGTGTGCATAGAGCCTGTGGTGTTGTGACGTGAATGTACATATATCTATATCTATATCTACTATAGCGTATAATCTATCATATTCTCGTCCAATATCTATCTAAATCTATCCTATTCCTAATCTATATATATATATATATATATGTGTGTGTGTAACGGAATACTCACTAATGAATGTGATGTCTATGAGATTTAGCACGACTGACAATCCCATATCACAGACTAATGTGTGTGGTGTGTGTCTGTGTTGTGTGGTTGTGTGTGTATGGTTAAACCGTCGATATGTTTTATGTAAGCGTGATCTGTATATGGTGGTGTTTTGTGTGCGCGTGTACAAGTTTTGACTCATATTGTACATGTACAGTTACACGCATGAACTTATTCCAAATATCTACGCGCACATTATTCCAGCTGTTCCAATGCTTCGCTGTCACAACTGGCTATTACACTTGCATAAAAAAAAACATGCTATTACACTAGGCTATATGCCCAACCTAACTGGTATTGCAGACATCTATTGCAAAATAACGGTCTACATATAAATGATGGACTATTATAATCAAGCTATTTATCACACATTGGTCCATTGTGCAAAATAAGTAACGGTACATATATATGACTATTATAATCAGCTTCTTTTGTATCACCACTTGTCCATTTTGCCAAAATAGGTACACGGTATATTATATGACTATTATAATCAGCTTTTATCACCAATCTTGTCCATGCGCCCCAGTTGCCACCCAGAAGTTGACTAATTTAATATTTAATAATGTTAGTGTTGTACGTCCCCAATTGCGATTTGGTTAGTTGGACAACCCATGGTTTTTAAAGCTTACAGTTCATCACCATAACCAAAGTTGATTATTTACACATTGACATTTACAGATCAATCTATCACAGTTCATTAGTTCAATTACAGCGTTGACAGTTACAGGTCATTCCACTGTAGTTATTAATCCACATCTGTTAACAATTTCAGCTTCATGTGACCGTTGTTTGTTAAAAGGACTAAAGAAGAAATAAAGAAATAAGATTCAAAAAAAGGAAAAAAGTGCCAACCAGTTAAGAATTATTTTGTTTTTTTAATAAAAAGAAAAGAAAGAGATAAGAAAGATAAGATTAAGAAAAGTATTATCAGTAAGAAAGAAAGAAAGGAAGGAAAAAGAAAGAAAATAAAAAAAAAAAAAAAAGAGGGAAAAGGAGAGAAAGAAGAAAAATAAAGAAGAAAGAAAAAGAAGAGAAAGAGAGAAAAGATAAAAAACGAAGAGAGAGAAAGAGAGAAAAAAAAAACAAGAAGAAGGGGAAAAGATAAGAAAGGGGGGAAAAGAAAACAAGCCTAAAATCCAAGAAACACTGCTAATTGAGGAGAAAGATGAGAATCGAGGAAAGAAAAGAAAGATAGAAAGAAAGAAAAGAAAAAAAAATAAGATAAGAAAGAAGCAAAGATAAATAAGAAAAAACTAAGAAGAGAAAGATGGGAAAAAGAAACAGGCCTAAAGAACCCACTATATGAATGAATTAGAGAGATGAAAGAAAGGACAAAATCGAAAGAAAAAAGGAAAGGAAAAAAAAAAAAAAAAAAGAAAGAAAAAGAAAAAACAATAGAAAAGAAAGAAAAAATTAAGAAAAAAAAGAAAGGCGAAAAGAAAACAGCCAGCCTCTAATGACACACTATTATATGTTGAGAAAGAGAGAAAGAAAGAATGAATAGAAGAGTAAAAAGAGAAAGAGACAATAAAGGAAAACAAGAAGAAAAGAAAGGAAAAGAAAACAGGTCCCTAAGAACCACCTATATTGAGAAGAGGAGAAAGAATGGAGAAAGAAAGAAAGAAACAAACAAAGAAAGAAAGAAAAAAGAAAGGGAAAGAAGGGTATCTGATGCCCAAGAAACCTTATATCTTCCATCTTTCCATCGATTTCTTACGGATTAAAGAGAGAGAAAAAAAAGATGAGAGAGAGAAAAGGAGAAAGAAACCTGATCATGAGTAATCTGTCTTCGTAATATCTCGTAGGAAGGAGGGAGAGAAGAGAGAGAGGGGGGGGGGGAAAGGAGGGGAGAGGGGAGAGGGAGAAGAGAGAAAAGGAGAGAGAGTTGAGAGACAAAGACAGAGAGAGAGGAGAGAGAGAGGAGGGAGAGAGAGAGGAGAAGAGAGATGAGAGAGAGAGAGGAGAGAGATGAGAGAGAGAGAGAGAGAGAGAGAGAGAGAGAGAGAGACGAGAGAGAGAGAGAAGAGAGGAGAGAGAGAGAGAGAGAGAGAGAGCAGAGAGAGAGAGAGAGAGAGAGAGAGAG
Organism: Penaeus vannamei; assembly: GCF_003789085.1. Lineage (NCBI taxonomy): Eukaryota > Metazoa > Arthropoda > Malacostraca > Decapoda > Penaeidae > Penaeus > Penaeus vannamei. The sequence goes on along the minus strand of NW_020872711.1, from coordinate 54,529 downwards.
AGAGAGAGTGAGAGAGATGAGAGAGAGAGAGAGAGAGAGAGAGAGAGAGAGTGAGAGAGAGAGAGAGAGAGAGAGAGAGTGAGAGAAGAGAGACAGAGACAGAGACATGAGTATAAGAATGAGATAATATATATATATATATATATATATATATATATATATATATATATATATATATATATATATATATATATATATATATGTGTATAGTATAATATATATATATGCATTATATATATATATATATATATATATATATATATATATATATATATATATATATATATATATATATAATCAGCATTCACGTAAAAAAACAGATAACAGACACCGAAAGAAGAAAAAAACTCCAACGCAAAATATTTACGAAAACCCCGACCCGACTCACGAAATCCAAGATGGCGCCACGAGAGAGAGAGAGAGAGAAAAAAAAGAGCATCAGTTAAGCATAAAGAGGAGGATCAGGCGAGTGTTACAGATGGACTCCATGCCCTTACAAAGAGGATTCGATGCGGGAGATTGGCTACAGCAAGTCGGAGAGCAAAGGATTAGGTGTAGATAGTAGAGGAACACAAACTGTGATTCAGGGAGAACAGCTGATGATGGGCGACAGAATGTTTACATAGTGAAACGTTTTTTTTTTCTTATTTTATTTTATTTTATTTATTTCTTTTTTTTTTAGGCGTGACACGGGGGTAAATACTTTAAAAAACGTACATAATGAAACGTTTTATTTATTTATCTTTATTTATTTATTTATTTATTTATTTTTAGGCTTGACACGGGGGCAAATACTTTTAAAAACGTACATATCAAACGTTTTTATTTATTTATATATTCATTTATTTCTAGAGGTGACATGGGGGTAATTACTTAAAAAACGTACATATTAAACGTTTTATTTATTTATTTATCTATCTATTTATTCATTTCTAGACGTGACACGGGGGTAAATACTTAAAAAAACGTACATATAAAACGTTTTTATTTATTTATTTATCTATTTATTTATTCATTTATTTCTAGACGTGACACGGGGGTAAATACTTAAAAAAAAAACGTACACATTAAACGTTTTTTATATTTATTTATCTATTTATTTATTCATTTATTTCTAGACGTGACACAGGGGTAAACACTTAAAAAAACGTACATAATGAAACGTTTTTTTATTTAATTCATTATCTATTTATTTATTTATTTATTTCTAGACGTGACACGGGGGTGAATACTTAAAAAATATTTATTTTATATTTATTTATCTATTTATTTATTCATTTATTTTTAGACGTTACACGCGGGGTAAATACTTGTTTAAAAAAATACGTACATATTACCGGGTAATTGAAGAAGGTACAGGGAGGTGTGCGGTTACAGCGGGGTTTTACAGGCCAGGTGGATTACGTACACAAACGTTTCAGTTCATGAAATACCTGAAATGAATTTAGCATTGCGAGTACATCAGAGTACATCGGGTGTGGTACAGCATGGTGAAATAGATTGGGGTTGGTTACACAGAGAGAGGGAGAGGGAGAGGCAGAGGGGAGTGGGGAGGGAGAAGGAGGGAGTGGAGAGCCACGAAGGGAGAGGAGGAAGGAGGAGAGGGAGAGGGAGAGGAGAGGGAAGCAGACGGAGAAGAAGAGGAGAAGGAGAAAGGAAGGGAGAGTGAGAAGGAGAAGACAGGAGAGGGAGACGGCGGAGAGGTGAGAGAGGTGATAGATAGATAGAGAAGCAGAGAGAGAAACAGGACAAAGAGCAGAGAAAGAGATAGAGATAAGACAAAACGAGACACACAGCAAAAGACAGAAACAAACAGAAACAGACAAAACAGAACAATACAAAGCCCAGATCAGGACTGACCTAATAAAAAGAAGCAAGAAGAAGAAGAAGAAGAAGACCGGACCGAAGAGAGAGAAGAGAAGAAAGAAGGAGACAGCAGAAGAACAAGAAGAAGAAGAAGAATGAAGACGAAGAGAAAGTCAAGAAAAGAAAGAAGGACGCGCAAGAAGAAGAAGGACGAAGAAAAAGACGAAGAAGAAGAAGAGGAAGGGAAAGACCGAAGAAGAAAGAAGAAGAAAGAAAGGAAGAAAGAAGAAAGAAACGGACGGACGAAGAAGAAGAAAGACCGGACGGAAGAAGAGAAGGAAGAAGAAGCGGAAGAAGAAGAAGAGGGAAAAAAAAACAGAAATTTTGCCAAAACCCCCCAAAAACAATCCCCCAAATTCCACAAAAATTTTCCAAACATTTACCTCACACGGGGAAGCAACCAATCCGCCTCCAAAAAAAAAATCCCTCAAAAAAACGGGATTTAAAAACCAACAAAAAAAAAGTTTTACCACAGGGGGGAACGGGAAAAAAAGGGACCCCCCCCCCAACCCGAAAAAAAAAAGAGGAAGGGGGGGGGAAAAAAATCCCCCAAAAAGGAAGTTTTTTTTTAAATTTTTTTTAAAAAAAAAAAAAAAAAAAAAAAAAAAAAAAAAAAAAAAAAAAAAAAAAAAAAAAAAAAAAAAAAAACCGGGGGGTTTTAAAAAAAGGGGGGGGGGGGGGAAAAAAAAAATTTTTTTTTTTACCAAAAAAAAAAAAAAAAAAGAAAAAAAAAAAAAAAAAAAAAANGAGAGAGAGAGAAGAGAAGAGAGAGAATTAGAGAGAAGAGAGAGAGAGAGAGAGAGAAGATTTAATTAGAATCAGACGCAGAAAGAGAAAGATAGAGGGAGAGAGAGAGAGAGAGAGAGAGAGAGAGAGCGAAGAGAGACGAGAGAGAGAGAGAGAATGAGAGAGAGAGAGCAGAGAGAGAGAGAGAGAGAGCATCTGTATTAGAATTCAGACGCACCAGAAAGAGAAGAGAGAGAGAAAGAGAGAGAGAGAGAGAGAGAGAGAGAGGAGAGAGAGAGAGAGAGAGGGAGAGAGAGAGAGAGAGAGAAGAGATAAGAGAGAGAAGAGAGAGAGAGAGTAGAGGAGAGAAAGAGACAGAAAGAGACAGAGAGAGAGAGAGAGAGAGCGAGAGAGAGAGAGAGAGAGAGAGAGAGAGAGAGAGAGAGAGAAGAAGAAGGAAAAAAGAAACAAGAGAGAGAAGCGAGGAGAGTAGAGAGAGAAATCTGTATTAGAAGAAATCAGATGAGAAAAAGAGAGAGATGAGCAGAGAGAGAGAGGAGAGAGAGAGGAGACGGAGGAAGTATACGAGAGAGAGGAGGAGGAGAGAGCAGAGAGAGAGAGCGAGAGAGAGAGATGAAAGAGAGAGAGGGGAGAGAGGCTTGAGACCACAGAGAGAGAGAGAGAGAGAGAGAGAGAGAGCGAGACGAAGGAGACGAGAGAGAGAGAGAGAGAAGAGAGAGAGAGAGAGAGAGAGAGGAGAGATTGAGAACGAGAGAGAGGAGAGGGGAGAGCTTGAGAAAGAATGAGAGCAACCAGAATGTAAAATGAAGATTCTCATAGGTAACCACGCTATCTACGTATTTTTACGTGTTGTCATCCTTCCACAAGAAGCAAACCTAGAAGGGAGTGCAACAAAAGCAATTTCTGATAAGAAGAGTGCAACAGAACTTCAGAAGCAATTATTCTACAAGGGCTTATCAACATGAATATAATGATTATAGGATAATTCAGTTTATAGATGAGGCAAAATAGTGTCTTATTAAAGGCATTACAGTGAGTGGTAAAACTTAATGGATGTAGGTTGGTTGCATGCGTTAATCATATGATTGAAACGTAAGTTATGGTAATTTTTCCTCACTAAGATTACGAAATCGTGCTATTACATGGATCAATCATATTTATAAGATATACTGTAATAAGGAACATATCATATGATTTATAAGAAAATTTGTATTAACTGAACATTCATTAATAAGAAAAGCATACGTTTTAGAGATTAAGAACATCAAAATTATTTCGATTTTTCCTTCTTTAGACTTCAGAAGTAAACTTAAAAGTCACAGGTGAATAATTAATAACTTGTGTGATATCTTCTGATGAGCCTGACATAGAAGCTGGAACATTTAATCAGAGGGAGGATATATACAAAGCATTCCCTCGTAATCAGACTGATGCGGTGAATAATCAGAATGGATATCAAGTTCGTCACCTTAATTTAGAGACGACCGCTCATTCGGTGGATTGTTCACCTCTCGTTCAAGACCCCGACGGCAGCGGGCGGAGGAGGCACCGTCTTGGATACCAGGGCGAAGAAGGACGATATCACCGTGATTCATCTTCGGCACGACCATGATTAAGATTCAGGTTTGCATCGCGTAATGAGGTAATGGCACCATCTTTTAAGGCAAGTCCTACACCATAATTCAGAGAGAGAGAGAGAGAGAGGAGAGAGGAGAGAGACGAGAGAGAAGATGAGAGACGAGGAGAGAGGCGAGAAGAGAGAGCGAGAGAGGAGAGGGAGAGAGAAGGAGGGAGAGAGAGAGAAATAGAGAGCGAAATATATATATAGAGAAAGAGAGAGAGAGAGACAACAAGCGAGAAGTGAGAGAGAGAGAGAAGTGAGAGAGAGAAAATAAAGGGAATAGAGGCAACCGCCT
>NW_020872711.1:32500-45000 GCF_003789085.1 Penaeus vannamei | reverse complement strand
CATAGAANCCTCTTCTTCTCTCCTCTCTCTTCTTCCCTGCTCTCCCTCTCTCTCTTCTCCTCTTTCTCGTCTGCTCTCCATATCTATTTAAAGTATCTCCCTTCTATACTGATCTACTTTACTCTTTATTTTTATCGTAGTATCTTTATTTTCTATCCTCTCTCTCCTCTCTCTCTCTCTCTCTCTCTCTCTCTCTCTCTCATCTCTCTCTCTCTTCTTTCTCTCTCTCTTATTACCCTATATATATATATATATATATATATTATATATATATATATCTATATATATTAATACATCCTATCAAGTATCTCCTTCTCTCTATCTATCTTCATTTATCTTTATCATATATATCTATTTCTATTTTTCCCTCTTCTCCATATCTATTAAAGTATCTTCCCTCTCTCGACGTTACTCTATCTTTATCATTATCTAGTATATCCTATCTACTAGTTTCTTAACTCTCTTCTACTCAAATCTAACTCCTACCCTCCCCCTCCCCCTCCCCCATTTTCCCTCCCTCCGCTCCGCCCCTCCCCCACACCACACCCCCCTCTCTCCACCCACACCCCCCCCCTACCCTCAACGCCCTTGCTTAGCCGACGGGGAATCCACGATTTTCTATTCTTTTTCCTCTTCTCATTCAATTGCACCCCACTTCGTCGTCATTGCCAAGTGCGCTAACGACGGAGGAGAGACATGATCGTGGGAATCTCCTTTCATTTCAGGCGGTAAACCGGACAGTGCTCGACCGCAAATAGGAAAGAAAGAGAAAAAAATAAAACAAAATAAGAAAAAGAAAAAACAGATTTAGCGGAAACTCGCTTAATTCAGGTTATTGGCCATGTTGTGATGTCGAGAGCACGACAACTCTTCGCTGTAGGCCTATTGTGTCATGCATTGCCCCGCCCATTCCCCTACTCCTCTCTCATACCTCTCTCTTCCTTCTCTTTTTCTCCTTCACATTTCCTCTCTCTCTCTCTCTCTTCCCCCCCTTCTCTTCTCTCTCTTTATCTCTATCTTATTTCTTCCTTCCACTTATTCTTCACCCCCTCTCATCTCATCTTCTTCTAATCTTCTCTGTCTGTTTTCTGTCTGATCTCTCTCTCTCTGTCTTCTTAACTATCTCCTTGCTTCTTCTATCCATAATCTACCTGTATCATTTAATACATCTATAATGGTATCTATATATCTTTTTCTTTCTCTCTCCCTCTTCTCTCTCTTTTGCTTTTGTGATAATGTGCTGTGTGTGTGGTGTGAATGTGTGTGTGTGTGGTGATGTTGTGTGATGTGTGATATGTGGTTAGTGTGTGCTTGTGTGTGTGTGTGTGTGTGCTGCTGCTGTGTGTGTGTGTGCCGTGTGTAGTGCAGCAATGTCCAACGTGCGTGTGTTGCGTGTGATGTGTCTATGTTGATATGTGCTGTATGTGGTGCGTTGTGTGTGTATCACATATATGTATCACACAAATAACACACGCATATATTATATATATATATATATATAATAAAATAATATTATATATATATATTATATTATATATATAGATATATATATAATAGCTGATCACTATATAATATAGAGACGACGAGAAAGAGAGAGGAATGAGAGAGGCCGAGAGGGAACCCACGGAGACGCCTCGAGCTAGAGCCGAGAGCCCGGAGTACCTCCAGACGAGAAGAGAAAGCGGCGGCAGGAGAGAATACGGAGCGGAGAGATTGAGAATGAGGATGCGATGGATGAGACAACGAATTGCATGCCGAACTTACCAGCAGAATGCTGAATCCGGGATTGCCTCGCAAAGGTCGTAACTTGGTGCCCATGCGGAGACAGAAGAGAGAGGGAGTTAGATGGTCTCTGATACGTCCAATGACAGGACGAAAGAAGGGAGATGTGGCGGCCCAAGAAGCCAAGACTGAGACCGTGAAGAGAGGTACACTGAAGTAGCAGAGGTGATGACCTTCGATGATTGCCACTGCAGGTCCTCGCAACGCGTCCCCCCCACTGTTGTCCCCGTATCCGAGAGGCAGCAAATGACCACACCCGCGGAGAGACGAGGAACGAGAGAGGATAAAACAAAGTTTTTTTGTAAATTGTATAAGGAGGAGATACAAACGAGGAAATAATTTTGGATATGAGCAGTATCTCAACAGGTACAGGCAGGAATTGGCAACGCCGCGAAGACTGCCCAGAGAAAACAAGGATGTTCCGACTAGCCAGCAGCGAGCGATCAGCAATGTCAACCGCCGGTAAAGGAAATACCCGACATTCTATAAGACAGATACCACTACTGGAAGCACCACGCGTAATAACCAGCCAACCTATTAACAGCACTATGCAGCCTGCGTACTATGCCCGCGATACCAGCCCCTGACGAAGGAACGAAGGAAATGAGAAGCGAAAGACTAGGCAAGCTGCCGGATTTACGAGCATACGTCAGCTTGGGAAATGGGACCCCACCAGATTACGGATTCCAGTTGACGCGAAGACAGGAGAGAGGAGCAAAGAAGACGGCAACATACAAAGACGATTAGGTGGTAAATTCAGGCGTGCTCTAGCGAAGGGCTCAATCGGTTACACTACCCGACCATCCCAATTTGATGGTCTAAGACAACCTTATTCATCCCTTCTATGCTGATGTGTCTGCGTGCAAACCTGTGCGTACAGAGCTGCTCAATAATACTTAGCAGTAGTACCCAACGTACGCCCGCACCAGCCGAACAGGATCTGAAACGCATCTGAACCACTTACTGATTATGGACAGACAGGTATGTTAGTGAATAGTTCGCCGAGCGAAAAACATATACAGGCCTGTCACCGTGTCAGACGGGAAGCACTGGGGCACGAGGATCCTTCTCAGGGTAGGGACCTCACGTACTGCGAGAAGTATCAGTAACTTCATACTGTCCGACACGCTCTCACATCGGGCCCTGAGGCTTCGATGCCAAGGAGGCTTTTTACGAACGTCAAGTACAAAGCCGTAGGAGCTCCAAATTAACTACAGAAATGGCCAAATTTAGCCTTCCCAAATCGCAGATATCGGAATATTTAATACCTAAGAATACGCAACCAAATAAACCCGCACTACAAACTCGACTATACGACTAATAGGACCTGATGATATAACGCACTCCCAAACAAATCAGCTACAATGGGCGAAAACTGAACCTAATGGTAATATGCAGAAGGATGTCCTAGAGAATTGTCACAACACCGTAAAAGTAAAGATAAAAACAAAGCCCTCGTGACTGTGCAAATAATTACACATCTGAAAACATTCGCCACCCACAACCGGTAATCCGCAACGTCTACAACCCAACAAACTGGATACAGGAACGAAAGAATGAGCAATACTTAGACCTAGCACACACCACCACACCCGCCACACGACCATACGAACCTAGACAATCTAGAATGAATAGGAATAGAATAGGAATAGACTAGATAGCATGACCCAGAATACTCGCTCTTCCAGTCACGCGAATTATCGATTGAATAACGAAGATGGGAAGAGCCGACCGCCTAAGCATGTTGAAAAGACAACGAGAGCGCGGAACGAAAGAGAGGATACAAGAGAAGAGAGAGAGCAAGAAGAGAAACGCGCGACTTAGAGAAGACACCTGAGAGAGCAAAACCGGAGAAACGAGAAATAAACACTGAGAGTAAGGATGGAAAGAGCAGAGAACATTACAGAACCCGAATTCCGTAGATACAAGAGCAAGGATCACGTAAGGAGGCGCCCCAGGACAGACCACGAACCACGAATTAAGCCAATCACGTTAGGGCAGTAACGCAACACACTAACATTACCAAGCCAGCCAACAAAGCTGCTAAACTCTTACGCCCCCAAACTCAGGCCCAACCCTAGCTGAGAGGAGGTGAGAGTGAAACTGGGAATCTCACGAGAGGAGTAGAGAGCGGGAATGAGCACCCCCGTACAGCAATATATCCGACTTACCAAGAAGCGGTCATACCTCATACGCGCCGTAACTAACACTACCGAGACTCCAAGAGGACCGAGAAAAAGAAATCGAAAACGTACGATCACAAATTCGGCTATAGCAACTATCTAAGGACTCGCGTCCTCACTTCGACTGCAAGGTGTGGCGACTTGTCGGAGACGCATCAAAATGAACAAAACAAACGGAGAAGAAATGACGGATACAGAAAAAGAATCCAAAAGTGGCATCCGAGACATAACGAGTAACTCCCACAGTCCCAACCACAAAAACGGAAACACACGTACCAGAGACCTCATGTCCTAGAAACACCAAACGAAACCCCTCCCCAAAGCACCAAAACCGACGGCCAGACAGCACTAAAGCGAAAATACAGACGATCAAGAATCTGGCTGCCTCAGCAAACCTGCGGGCCACACTCAAAAAACGCGCCCATGCCCGGCACCCCCAACTACTCCACGTACAGCCCCACAATTGCATCACACACAACCACCAATAGAAACTCACAAACCCAGACGAACCAACAACCGTAACAAACCCCCCAATATAGACCAACCGTACCATCATAATAATGGATGACCAAAAGTAGATAAACATAAAATTTTGACCAGCTTGGGGAGACGCGATCTTGAAGTCGTGCCCACAAGCAACAACGAGCAGGTAGCCACAAACCGAAACCCCATAACGTCACTCAAAACTGATAGGTCCCATCTCGACCAGCAACCACAGTATGTGTGAGACTCAAACACTTACCAGCTACCACACGAAGACTCACGCACATACCCCTGACACAACTTGACAAAACACAATCCATACCACCACCACCACCAACGTAAAACCGAAACTACCTTCCCACAAACCACAAAAACACGAAAGAAGAGTAAACAAAGACGAAAAAATTGCCCGAACCAAACCTTCAACCTTAACAAAAACAACAAACACCCTGCCCCCTTCTGAACCCCACAGAACAAATCCACATCCACCAACGAAAGATGCCAAATCCAAAAGATTTATGATGGGAACAACCCTCACCACAAATAAACCCAACTGAAAAAAATCACGCTCTCTGTGAATACCTAGATTCACCACAGCCGCGTACTATTCTATCCGATAGAAAATGAATTATTGAGGTTTACAAGGATCATATTTGGCGATAGTCAAGTGGGTCGTCCTTTACCAGCTGTTGTGGATTAAAAAGCGATAACCCCACCCACTTCCAAGCCGTAACTCGCTAACCGCAAGGCGCATGACTAGAGAGAAGGGTCACCATGACCCCCTTCGGACGACCACAGACAAAAATCACCAGAACCTACAGAAGAGCACATAAAATTAATAGGGATAGAGACCCGTACCACCAGGTGGCATACGGAGTAAGACCGTAATGCGATGAGATTGAGTCACTGAGCAATATACACAGTTAAGTAGTGAGAAGAGAAAAGCAGGGAGTCCCGACCGAATTAGAACTGGAGGGAGGACTCAATTTCGCAGCTCGGTCTTCGCTTCCGGCCTATTGGCGAGCTCGTTAATTTGAGGACCAACCAACCTAGAAACCCTCTGAGAAACGACCTACACTCATATAGCGCGAGGGAAATCACGGTGCCTACGGACAGACAGATGCAGATTGCATCCGACCTATAGACGTCGCCCAAATCCAGAGGTACTCTGAGACCGATCTATAGCTAGACTAGAGATTAGCACAGCCAATTTACGATCAGGTTTAGTGTAGAAATACCATGAGAAGTCTCCTATAACTTAGGCACGCGCACCGACAGTCAGATACAGTCGTAATCCCTAGAACCAGACAAAGCCGGATTCATAACACGTAACCCCTACCAACCGATACACCTAATACTTAACACTCCCCAAATTGGGCAGCGCGTACGTTACCGCCTTAGTCGTAGGAATTTGGGTATGTAGGGCATGACGATTGCCCGGATCAAGCTGTATGATTTGAGGGAAAACGGAAAATAGTACAGTTCTCGCCTCATTGCCGCAGCTAGAAATATGTAAGCTATTCTCTGGACCATAACCTAAACCATAAAAGGAAACACCTCGAAAGACCACTTTAATAGGCCCCTTACGCACCGTGAACCAGTACTGGATAATTAGTCATAAACAAAAACTACCCCATACATTCATGCGCAAGGATTCACTGTCTAAAGAGCCATGATACTTTTGAACTAATACAGATACATGAATTACGATCAAGGATATAATAGTTGAGGAAAAACAAATTTGCGGTAAGAGTCTAAGAACGTGCGTTAAATTTTTGAGGGCCACGCATACACAGCCAATAAGCATCGAACCTAAAATGCAAGAGCACACAAAAAAGAAAGCCCTATCGATCCTCAACCATATAACCCCAAACCTATTATCCACAACGTAACCCGAATCCCTGAAACGACCCAAGTAATAGCAAAGGTACTCATCAGGATTAATATTACAGATCAAGTTTCATGGTACGAACAAAAAGATGAAATTTAGCAGTAAACGCTTCTGTGCATAAGGGAATATATCTGGCCCTATACCTAAAGACCACTGAGTAAAAAGTACCACCCGAAACCATACTCTAACGTAGCCAGCGTAAGAGACCTAACCAAAGATAGCGATAGACGAGAAAACCATAATGAACAAGTAAAACGCAAAAGACCCCGACGCACGCGCACGGCAGTAGCAAGCTAGAGGGAATGGTTAAACTAGATAGGAATCGATGAAATCGGAACAAAAGGAATTTACGATTAGAAAGAGACGATCACTTTAGAGAATAGAAATAGATAAGTAGGTGATCCACTGAATTAAAGACAATGCAGAGAAAAAAGAGAGGACAGAGACCGAAAGAAAACTCTACGCTGAGAGTCAACTCGCGATAACTAACGCTCCTAGACAGAAAGGAACGCGCATCAAAACCAGAGATTAACATTGTCAAGCCTAAAAGACAAAAAAATACGCACTAAACTCCACGAAAACGGGAACACTCGCCGCAATAGGCCTAAGAGATAGTAGAAACCCCAATAGAAGTAGAAACGAGAGGACTTAAGCTTACGAGAAGACGAGGAAGGCGATGGAATAGATGCCGGAAAATCAGAAAAGATTTACCTATCTGATAAAGCGCAAAAAAACGCACCGAAAGTTTGAGTAAGCCCTTATAGCACATATAAATTGATGTGGAAGACAGAGACAAGACAAAGCGCATAGAAACTCCAGGAAACAATAACGAAAAAAAGTAACGACACAAGAATAAATAGAGAGAGAGACTAGACCACACTATAACAGCGCCAATAAGCGCAACGCGCTAGCGCAGGCTCCCGCCCACGCATAATACGAACGAAAAACAAGAACAAAACCAGAGAGTAGAAACCACTAAATCAGGTAGAAGAACCGAGATCATAGGAATATAAGAGATTAATGAGAATTACCATGACTCGAGAGATCTGCAGTAGAATGAAGAGCGACAAAGAGACGGAAGAGACACAAGATCATTAAAGTGAGACCAATAACAATCAGGAGAGCAGAGACGCAACAGAACGAGAACAGACCACAGAGTAGAACTCAATACCAACTCAGAGCACCCAAAACAGAAAGACCTAACCCCTCCCCCAGTCCACTCAAAACGAACACGAAAGACGACACACACGTACCCTTAAAGAGGCCACATAGGCGGAAGAAAAAAGAAACTAGACGAAATTAACCTCCCAACCGAAAAACAGAACTCACCCGAGACGTACCAGTGATAGATAAATACGCCGAGAAAACAGAATATAATGCCTGGAGAAAAAAACCATAAATATTGGATTCTTCCCTGACAAGGAAATGAAAATAGATCCCGCGACCAGAAAGTAGAGATACAAAGAAAGAAGCGAAAGTAAAGGACGCAACCCATAGATCCATGAAAGAGACTAAAACGGAGCTACACAGATAAAACAGAAAAGGCACTAAATCAAGAAAACCGCGATACAAGGACACAGCACTGCAAAACCCAAGAACAAGCCCCAACCAAGACTGATAACCTCGCGAAGAATATATAACAGAGATAGAAACAAGCACAAAAATGAAAAAGAAAAAGACACGAGGACAGAAAGAGAAGAGAAAGAAAAAAAATACGGAAAGACACAGAGCAAGCAGAGACTAGACCGAGAAACAGAAAAAAAAAAGAAAAGACAAAAGAAAAGACAGAGACAGAGGAGAAACAGCACAAAAAAAACGAAAGAAAGCAAAGCGCCACGAGAGAAAGAAACAAGAAGACGAAAGACACAGAGAGCCAGAGAACTGGAACCGCAAACAGAAACTCGAAAGAACAAGAAAAGACCTAGAACACCGAATGGATACAAACCGAGCTGAGAAACAGGACAATTAAAAATCGCCACTCCAGATTAAAAGTAAAGACAGACTCATGCACCCGGCCGAGAGAAACAGAAAGAACCGATAAGACACAGAAGCAGCAGACTTGAGAGGGCAGAATTAACGGAAACATCATAAGAGCAAGAAAGACAGAGACAGAGAGAAGGAGAACTCAGGACATAAAAAACAGGAAACGAAAGAAAGAGTAGGAGATGCCACCATACTCAGCGACACCAGAGCAGAGACACCACACGCACAGAAAGCCAAACGATGCCAAGCACAATGTCAATTTAAGACAGACAACAGGAGACAGAAACAGAAAAAAAAACAGAGAGGATAGAAGACGGAGACAAAAACAGAAAGAACGAAAGACACAGAGACAAAAACAGACTCGAGCAGACGAAAGACAGCAGAGCGTCAAAAACAGAAAGACACGAAAGTACACACTCCTATCAGAGAGGAGTACGAAAGAAGCAAGAATTTGAATGGGAACGAATATCGCAAAGAAGAGAAGGCAAGCCCTCTCGCGGCCAGACACTTGCCTCGCAAGGGTAGCCACCTTACTGGTTACCGGCGAAACACCGCCACAGATGCTCGTCGCTCGTGAGAGACGCCCTGGTTCAGCGGTTCCCTTTATTCAACTATGGCCGGCTCCCAGCCTGCGCTTATGTTCTCTCTCCTCTCCTTCTTCCATAAGGCATCGCCCGAAATTCGTTGTTCTTCTCACTATCGCTTCCTTTATTTGTTCCTGTTTATCATTCTCCCCTTTTTTAATTGTCTTTCTCTTTCTCTTTGTTTCTGTTTATCATTTCCCTTTCTTTAAGTGTCTTTCTCTTTCTCTTTGTTTGTCTTTATTATTTCCCTTTCTTTAACCATCTTTTTCTTTCTCTTTGTTCCTGTTTATCATTCATTTTTTAAAAATATACTTCTCTTTCTGTTTGTTCGTCTTTATTGTTTTCTTTATTTAAATATCTTTCTTCCTGTTTATCATTGCTCTTTCTCTTTCTCTTTGTTCCTGTTTCTTATTCCCTTTTTAAATGTCTTCCTCTTTCTGTGGGTTCTCATTCTATCTATCACTTCCCATATCTTGTTCCTGTTATTATTCCCCTTTCTTTAATTGTCTTTCTACTTTCTATTTGTTTTCTGTTTTATTATCCCTTTCTTTAACTGTCTCTTCTTCTTTTCTGTGTTCATTCTATCGCTATCCTCTCTTTGTTTCCTGTTTATTATTCCTTCTCTTAAGTGTCTTTCTTCTCTCTCTCTTTTATCTCTTTTTATTTCCCTTTCTTTAAATATATTTCTCTTATTCTTTGTTCCTGTTTATTATTCCCTTTTTTTAAATATCCCTCTCTGCTCTTCTGTTCTGTTTATCATTCCCCTTTCTTTAAGTGTCTTTCTCTTTCTCTTTGTTCCTGTTTATCATTTCCCTTTCTTTAAATGTCTTTCTCCTTCTGTGGTTTCATTTTATCTGTGCATGTTGGGGCTTTCTTGTTCTTTGTAGGAGAGAAGGAGGGGGGTTCTGCGAGTTTTTTTTCTTCTCTTTTCGTCTGTCTGTATGTTTGTCTGTTATTCTGTCTTTCTTTCTGAATTTCTGTAAGTCTGTCTTTTTGGCATTCTCTCTCTCTCTCTCTTTCTACCTACCTAATTATCTATTTATCCATCTTTCTCTGTGCGTCTGTCTGTTTGTCTGTCTCTCTTTCTTTACCCCCCCTCCCCTCCTCTATCTATCCACTTCTCTTTTTCCTCCTCCTTTTCTTTCTATGCGTTTGTCTCTCGTTTATTTACTTGTCTCTCTATTTTCCCGTGTCTCACTGTCCGCTGTGGCTTTTTTTCCCGTTTTCCTGCCTTTTACACCTGTTCATTTACCTGTCTGTCTATATGCCTCTTTATCTCTTTCTCTCTCATGCCCACACTCCCTCGATCATTCTCTCTCTCTCTTCCTCTTCCCCTCCCCTCCCTCCTTCCTCTCTCTCTCTCTCTCTCTCTCTCTCTCTCTGCATGCCACACTCCCTCGATCATTCTCTCTCTCTCTCTTTCTCTCTTTCTCTCTCTTCCTTCCTTCCTTTTTTCTTCTCGTCTCAGTTTAGAAAAAAACCCAGCTAGTGTCCGCAAGCAGTGAAACCAGGGCTGCCTGATCGAGCGCGCCTGCACCGCCTGGCCACCGAAGCAGGGGCTAGGTGTCAAAATGTTCAGTCAAAGGCACAAGATTCAGACGCAGCGACGGCAGCAGGAAGTGAGTGCTTGGGCCGGACTAGCCTTCTCCTGCCTGCGGTCATCACTGTCTAGACTAACTCCGAGCAACAGCGTGTACAGGTGAAGGTCATGTACGTACGCCCCGGCACACGTTTAAGCAGTCACTCACACACACACACGCACATGTGCACGCTCTCATATATGCACACGTTCACTCTCTCTCTCATACACACGTACGTACAATCTCTTTCTCTTTCTCTCTCTCTCTCGCACACGCATGCCCACACACACAGGCACACACACACAAACACATACACACACACACACACACACAAACACACGTACACACACACACATACATACTCAGACACGCCAGCAAAAACACAGACACACAAACACACACACACGCACACATACTCAGACACGCCAGCAAAAACAGACACACAAACACACACATACTCAGACACGCCAGAAAAAAAAAACACACACGCACACATACTCAGACACGCCAGCAAAAACACAGACACACAAATACACACACACACGCACACACACACAAACGAACGCGCCCACTGGTCCCTGATAACTGTAATTTGACTCGATTCTCTCACTGATTAAATCCAGTGTGGCTGCGACGGAAACGGACATACACGCCGCCAACCCCGTGGTCTTTCCCTCGGCCAGGCTTGCCCCCACGTGCCCTGGGCTGGGTTACTGGTGATTTATGGGCTTTGTTCCACCAATCACGGGATCGGGCGGGGAGAGGTGGGGGGTGGGGGGGAGAGGGTGGGGGAGAGCGGGGAAAGGGTTCATGACACGGGCACGGAGGCAGATGGACGCGGCGGCTCATCCGGGTATTTTGTGGACTTTCTTGAAGGCCTCGAAAGGGTCTTGAGGTTGCTATGTTCTCTCTCTCTCTCTCTCTTCTCTCTGGTCTCTGTCTCTAACTCTCCTCTTCTCTCTCTCTCTCTCTCTCTCTCTCGTCACTCTGTCTCTGTCTCTGGGATCTCTGTTTCGGGTTCCCTCTCTGGTTCTTTGTCTTCTTTTGTTTTTTCCCCACCCGTCTCTTTCTCTCCCTGCCACGTACAAACACACACAGACATGTATATGTATATATATTATATATATATATATATATATATATATATATATATATATATATATATATATATATATATATATATATATAATATATATATATATATATATGTTATATATATATATATATATATACATATATACACATCACGTATTGTGTGTGCCTATGTCTATATTTGCCTATGTCTATAGCTTCTTTATATATTTTCACACAAATACAAGCTCACAATCGTACATTCAAATCTCTTGTGTGTGTGTGTATGAACGTCTTCGCTCGTGTATGCGTGTTCGTGTAGCATAGCAATTGCCACAGTAGCTTCGCTGCCTGCAAGGTGACGTTTTTGTCAATTGCAGTGTCTCCATCCATTGCCGGGGCCTTCGCTGACACCATCACTGGCGACGCAAATCTCTTCAGCACTGCATGAGGCTTATCTCTCTTCCATTTCAGTTCTTTCTACTCGTCTCATGCCTTTCTGCCTGCCTATGTATGTATATATTAGCTTACCTGTCTATCTATGTCTCTCATTGCCTGTTACCCTTGCTCTTTCTCTCTCTTACCCTTCCTCATTCGCTCCTCCCTTTCGGCCTCTCCTTGCCTCTCATTCTTCTTCCATCTTCCATCTCCCTTCAATTCCCTTGCCACTATCATACACTACATTTCCTTATATATGGGACCATTAATCTATCTACCTATCCATCTATCGACATCAGTATAAAGAGCTTTCTCTATTGTTACATCTTTGTCTACCTATCTATCTATCTATCTAATCTAACATAGGTCAATTTATTTCCAAAAAATTAACCTTCAGAATTTATTAAATTACTCTAAATAATATACGACGAAAACCACATTTTCGTATAATTTTACATACATTACGACTAGGATAAAACATTATAATTTTTTCTTATAATTGGTA
>NW_020872711.1:22500-30000 GCF_003789085.1 Penaeus vannamei | reverse complement strand
CAAGGTGCAAGTTGCCGGACCCACTTTACTTCATCCGAGCCCCGGCCGGTCCCTGCCACCTGGTTGACCTTGCTTCACCCGCGACTTCGCCCGGGTCAGCCGTCCCGCTCGATCGTCGGCTGCACCTTGCGAGATCCCTGCAACCACCGGCAGACTCCGTTAACCACCTGGTTGATTGTCGTCCAGGCATATCATTAGACCCAGAACCTGTCATTAGGTGGAAATTGTACCGCCGGGGCTGACGTCTCGCGACCCCGGGGGAACAGGCCGTGGCGCTCGCTCTCTTCTCTCTCTCTCTCTCTTTCTCGCACTGCTCACTCTCTCTCTGTCTGTCCTTGTCTCTGTCTGTTCAGTCTCTCTCGCTCTCTTTCTGTCTCTGTACTGTCTCTGTCAGTCTCCCTCATCTCTCTTTCTTTGTCTCTATTGTTCTGTCTGTCTGTCCTCTGCTCACTCTCTTCTGTCTGGTCTGTCTATGTCTGTCAGTCTCCCTCTTCTCTTTCTTTGGTCTCTATCTTGGTCTGTCTGTGTGTCTCTATTTTCTGTCTGTTTCTGTCTGTTCTGTCCTTCTCTCACTGCATCTTTCTGTCCTGTCCTTGTCCTTTGTCTGTCAGTCACTCTCGCTCTCTTTCTTTGTCTCTATCTGTTTCCTGTCCTGTTCTGTCTGTCTGTCTGCTCTCATCTCTCTTTCTGGTCTTGTCTGTCTATGTCTTGTCAGTTTCCCTTCATCTCTCTTTCTTGTCTCTATCTGTCGTCTGTGTGTCTCTAATCTTTCTGTCGTCTGTTCCTGTCTGTCTCTCCTCAATCTCTTTCTGTCTGTCTTGTCTCTGTCTGTCAGTCTCTCTCACTCTCTTCTGGTCGTCTTGTCTCCTGTCTGTTTCAGTCTTCTCGGCTCTCTTTCTTTGTCTTGTCTGTCTGTGTCCTCTATCTTTCTGTCTGTCTATCTGTCTCTCTCTCTCGTCCCTCCCTCTCCCCCGCCCTTCTCTCTCTCTCTACCCCCCTCTCTCTCTCTTTCCCTCCTGCCTCCCCCCCTCTCTCTCTTTCTCTCTCTCTCGTCCCTTCCCTCTCCCTCTCTTCTTTCTCTCTCTCTCTCCTTCCCTCTCCTCTCTCTCTCTCTCTCTCTCTCTCCTCTCTTATCTCTGTCTCTCTTTCCTTCCTCTCCCTCTCTCTCTCCCCTCCCTCTCTGCTCTCTCTCTCTCTCTCTCTCTCTCTTCTCTCTCTCTCTCTCTCTCTCTCTCTCTCTTCTGGCTCTTCTCCTCTCTCTCTCTCTCCCTCCCTCCCTCTTCTTCCTCTCTCTCTCTCTCTCTCTCTCTCTTCATCTCTCTCTCTCATCGTCTCGTCTCCTCTCCCTCTCTCTTCTCTCTTCTCTCTCTCTCATTTATTCCTATCTCTCTCTTACTCTCTCTCTCTCCCCTCCGTCCGTCTCTCCTCCCCCTCTCTCTCTCATCTCTCTCTCCCTCTCCCTCTCTTCTCTCCTTCTCTCTCTCTCTCT
The DNA here is from genome assembly GCF_003789085.1 of Penaeus vannamei. Classification (NCBI taxonomy): domain Eukaryota; kingdom Metazoa; phylum Arthropoda; class Malacostraca; order Decapoda; family Penaeidae; genus Penaeus; species Penaeus vannamei. The sequence goes on along the minus strand of NW_020872711.1, from coordinate 28,511 downwards.
CTTCTCTTCCTTCTCTCTCTCCTCTCTCTCCTCTCCTCTCCTCTCTCTCTCCTCCTCTCTCTCTTCCTCCTCTCTCTCTCTCTCTCTCTCCTCTCCTCTCTCCTCACTCTCTCTCAACACTTCCACTGCTCGTCTCGTTCTCTCTCTCTCTCTCTCTTCTCTCCTTCTCTCTTCTCATCTCTCCTCTCTCTCTCTCCCCCTCTGATCTTCTCTCCTTCTCTCTCCCTCCCTCCTCTCTTCTTACATACTCGTCTCCGTCCTCGCCTCTTCTCCCGTCTTACTCTCGCCCTTCCTACGTTCCTCTCCTCCCCTCCTCCCTCCCTTACCCCTTAAACTCTCCATCTCTCTCTCTCTTCTGTCGACACGGTAGGAAATGGATTGTGTTTTTGCTCCTATAAACTGGGTCCTGGTTTTGTTTTTCCCTGTGGGGAAATAGTATCTACCTTTGGGCGATATCTTGAAGGTTCCCTGTTAATTTTAGATAATATCAGTATTTCAAACTATCATCATCATTAATAACTGGCTACATTTATTCATCAATTACTTGTTATTATAAATTTATTATTATTATTATTGTTATTTATAATTATTATTATTGTTATTGGGTTATTGTTATTGGGTTATTGTGTTTTATATTTATTATTATATTATTATTATTATTATTATTAATTTATCATTATTAACTATATCCTATCATTATCATTATTATTATTACTATCATTATCATCATTATTATCATATTTATCATTTATTGTTGTTGTGTAATTGTTATGCTTATTTTATTATTGGTTATTGTATAACATCATTTATATAATATTCATTATCGTTGTCATTTGTATCATCATCATTGGCTATCTTGTTATTAATCATTATGATTAGGCATATATCATTATTTTTTAACAGGGCTATTGCTATTAACTAATATTGTTATTTTTATATCAGTTATTGTATTGATATTATCATTATCACATTTCTCTATTGTTATTATCGCTTTATAATGCATTATCAATTATTCTCAATATTAAATGATCACATCATAATTTTCATTTCTAATTATATTGGGATATTATTATCATTTGTACATTATTCCATACTGTTAAAATTGGATAAAAAATTATGATAAGCTAACAATTATAACAACTGAATGATTAACTTAATAGTAAGAATACTAATCCATAGCAATAATAAAGTAGTAATGATAAGAATAAACAAATGGCAATAATGATAATAGTAATAATGAGATAATAGTGATAAAATAGACAAATGATAGTGACAAACAATACAATATTGATAATGGATAATAACAGCAATAATACATTGATAATAATGGGATAATTATTAACAATGATAATTAAGCATAATAGTATTTAAAAGAAATAGTATAATAATAACAATAATGATAATAAGATATATTAAGAGCAACAATGACAAAAATAATGAGATATTAATTAAGCAATGATTAATGTTATATGGTTGTTATTCTAAAGGAACATAGAACGCCTCCCCGTCATNGAGATAGATAGATAGACAGAGAGAGAGAGAGAAAGAAAGAAAGAAAGAAAGAAAGAAAGAAAGAAAGAAAGAGAGAGAGAGAGAGAGAGAGAGAGAGAGAGAGAGAGAGAGAGAAAGAGAGAAGAGGGAGAGAGAACAGACAAAAAAGGGTGAGAAAAAGTCATACATATTTTTCTAATTCCACTCAACTCTCCTTCCCCTTCCTATGTCTTCTTTATCGGCATTTACCACATTCCCCCTTCCATCGCCTCTTCCCCTTTTATCAATCACAATTATCCATTTACCTCTTATTTGCCCCCACTTCATTTTTCTTTCGTCCCTCTCTCTACTTAATCTCTCCATCTTTATTCTTCTATTCCTTCTTCCACTCTCCTTGTCTCATCAGATAGACCCTACTCTACCCTCCTCCTTACTTAAAGACCATACAATCTACCCTCCTACCTTTGATCTACTAATGTATGGGCTATTAGGCTCGTGTTATCTAACTACTGCACACACCCAAAAAAATGTTCGGCTGCACTTAAGGTCTTTTGTCCTCCTTAAAGACTCTGTTACGTCTTTGCTCTGTGTCAAGATGAAGATGTGCGAATGGTTGAAACTCTTTTTTTTTATCATTTTTTTTGTATTCTGGTTTTTATGTGTTGGTTGTTCTTTCCTTTCGTTCATTCTCTCTATTTCTTCCTTGTGTGTTTGTTTGTGTGTGTGTCTGTGTGTGCGTGTGTGTATGTATGTGTGCCTGTTTATCTATCTACCAGCGTCTCTCTCTCTCCTTCCCTCTCCCTCTCTGTCTCTCAACTTGTCCCTCACACACACACACACACACACACACACACACACACACACACACACACACACACACCACACACACACACACACACACACACACACACACCACTAATGCGGTTTTAATCCACTTTTTTACATCTTCATGAGCTCCGTGTGTTCAAACCTATTTCTTGTTAGTTTACGTACAAGGAATTGTTCAAAGATCAAGGTGAAAGTGTTCAGCCCCGCCCCTCTTATTATCTATTCTCTCCTTCATCTCCTTTTGTCCCTTCTTCTTTTCAGATATTCTTTTCCTTTATCTTTTTCCTTCTTTTGTCCTTCATTCGCCTTTCTTATAATTTTTTTTCCTCCTCTTCTTTTTTTCCGTTCATCTATTTCCCCCTTTTTACTCCTTCCTCTTTTTTTTTTTTCTCTCAATCCCTTTTCTTATCTCCCTCCTCCTCCTTTATCCTCCCTTTCCTCTATCTTCCCCTACGCCCTCATTCTAATTCTCCCTTTCTCGTTTTTTATTCTATTTTCCTACCACCTTCTCCTCCTCCTTTTTTTCTTCTTCTCCTTCTCCACTCCTTTTTTATCCTCTCTTTTCTCCATCTTTTCATACTTCCTCATTCTCCTTCTTCCTACCTCCCTTTTCATTCTGTTTTCCTACCACATCCTTCTCCTTCTCCTCCGTCTCTTCCGTCTTTTTTTTCTTCTCTCCCCTTCATTCCTCCTTCCTCCTTCTCCTTTTTCCTCCTCATTTGGCCTTCATTGCTGGACTGTTGGCCAATGTTTATGCTGTTTTTCGGGGTGGGGGTAGGGGGGTGAGGAGGAGGATAATGAGAATGGAAGTATGTAGGAGGCAGAACAGTGGGAAGAAACGGGGAGGATGAATAGGAGGAGAAGAGAGAGAGAAAAGGAGGAGGAGGAGGATAGGAAGAGAGGCGAAAGAAGGAGAAGAAGAGAAGGAAAAAGAGATGAGAATGGTACAAAAGAGAAAGGATGGAGAGAGGAGAGAGAGACAAGCGAAGAAGAAAGGAGGAGAAAGGGAGGAACAGAAAGAGCAATTAGGGAAGAAGGAGGAGAAGAAACAGAGAAGGATGAGGAAGGAAGAAGAAGAAAAAAAGAAAAAGGAAAGGAAAAGGAAATATAAAGAAAAATATAAAGAAAAAAGTAGAAGAAAAAGAAAAAGAAAATAGAAGAAAAGAAAAAGAAGAAAAAGGAAGAAGAAGAAGAAGAAGAAGAAGAAGAAGAAAAGAAGAAATAATAATGATAAGAAAAAAAATGATGATGATAACGATAGTGGTAAGAATGATGATAATGAAGAGGGCAGTTACGATGGCGATGAGGATACAGATGCCGATGATAATTATAATGATAATGATAATGATAATGATAATGTTGATAATGTTGATGATACTGATGATGCCCATGATGATTATGGTAATGCCAAGGAAAAGAACAAGGACATAGAGAGATAAGGAGGAGAAAGAAGAAATGAGAAGAAGAAAAGGACATAAAGAGAAAGAGAAAGAAGAACGAAGACAACAACGGAAAACAATAATAACAGCAAAACAAAAACAGAAAACAACAATAAAGCGATTAAAAAATAATAAAAATAAAGTATTTACTATAATGATGATAATTGATGAATTAAAGAAAATAAATAAAAAAGAATGATAAAAAAGATAAAATGAAATAGAAACCTCTGCAATGTAGATAACTTTACACTCAGTATTATCTGTGCAGTTATGCAGTATGGGGCTACTGCACCAAGTATTTTAAGTGTAAGGATAAAGTGAAGAATACAGTGTTTATAAGAAACGTAAAGTTGTTAAAAAATTGGTTATAATAATGTGCTGGAAAGGCGTTAGATTATTATTATTTGGGATAGAGAGAGATGTATATGCTGTATGTTGTGTCTGGACGAGGTGGAGCAGGCACACACACACACACACACACACACACACACACACACACACACACACACACACACACACACACACACACACACACACACACACACACACACACACACACAGTGACGGACACTCTTGCATTCATACTCACATTTACACTAGCACTGTGACTCACACTTATGCATACATACACATAAACGCACACACGCATGCACGCACGCACGAATACCCAACTTTAAGAACAAATTAACTCATACATACACATATATATACATACATTCACACATACACATACATCATACACAGCACACACACACACACACACACACACACACACACACACACACACACACACACACACACAACACACACACACACACACACACACACACACACACACACCACACACACACACACACGGGCGCACTTATAGTAACACAAACCCGCAAACGTTTACTCAAAAGATATTCTTTATCTCACTGACTTCCAGTGCCAATTAAAAGCCATCATCTTTCATTTCCTGCAGTCCCTCCTTCCTCCCTCCTTTCTCCCCCCCACTCCTCCTTCCTCTCCTTCAACCCCTCTCCCCCATTTCCTCCTCTTCCTCCCCTTCCTCTCCACCCAACCCTTCCTCCTTTCCCTCTTCTTCCTCCTCTCCTTCTCCTTCCTCTCTCCAACCCCTCCCCCCTTTTTCCTCTTCTTCCTCTCCACCAACCCCTCCCTCCCCCCCTTTTCCTCTCCTCCCTTCCTTCCCCACCAACCTCCCCCCTTCCCCACCAACATCTCCCCCCCTCCTCCCTCTTCCTTCTCTCCACCAACCCCCCCCCCCCATCTCCCTCCTCCTTCCTCTCCACCAACCCCCCCCCCCCCCCTTTCCTCCTCATCCCCCAAACGCCTTATTTCTTGTTACGAAGTGAAACAAAGGAAAGAAAAACGGCGAGCAAAGAAGAACATGCACCCAGACAAAGCAATAATGTAATGGAAGCCGCAGAAGGATAGAAGGGGTAGGAGGGGGAGAATAAGGGGGTGGGGGGGTTAAAGGAGAGGCGGGGGGATTCGGAGGAGGGTAGGGTGGGGGGAAGGGAGGGAGGCAGGGACGCGACGGAAGGGATGGAGGGAGGGGAGAGAGGCGGAAGAGGAAGGGAAGGGAGAGAGTAAGAGGGAAGGGGAAGAGGGAGGTGAGATGGAGGGAAGGTAGAGGAGGGGAGGAGAGATGGAGGGAGGAAGGGAAGGGAGGGAGGGTACGCATCTTTTAGTGGATTGCACCTGTGATGGAGTGGCCACTGCGACCCAGGTGTGTTTCGAGTGGATTGGGTCGAGTAGATGGGTCACCAGTAGGGGGGTGGGGTAGGAGGGGAGTGAGGGGGAGGGAGCAGACCGCAGGGGAGGATGGGGAAGAGGAGGAGGAGGGGGATGGGGAGGGCAGCTGACTCACGGGGGTGGATGAGGGGAGGGAGAGGGGAACAGACCAAGGGAGATAGGGGTTGGGAGGGGGGGGGGGGGAGAGTGTAGTGTCAGTAGATTAGCGTATGCGAAAGGGAACGCTCTCGTTTCTATATTACTATATGTGTAAAGGAAGGTTTATGGAGCTGAACATTTGTAACAGAGAGAGAGAGAGAGAGAGAGAAGAGAGAAGAGAGAGAGAGAAGAGAGAAGAAGAGAGAGAGAGAGAGAGAGAGAGGGAGAGGGAGAGAGACAGAGAAGAAGAGACAGAACAGAAAACAGAAAGGAGACAGAAAAGAAAATCAGACAGACAGATAGACAGAGAGAGAGAAAGCAAAACAAAACAAGGCTACAACCAGACAGACAAACAGA
>NW_020872711.1:2500-10000 GCF_003789085.1 Penaeus vannamei | reverse complement strand
TTCTTGTTTTCTGTCTCTACTTTCTTTTCTTCTCTCTTCACTCTACCTTTCAAATACCTCTTTTTCCACTTTTTCCGTCTATGCTTCTCTTCTCGATTTTGCTATATCGCTACTTTTTTCTTCTTCTATTTATTATCTCTACTTTCTGGTTATTTCCTTATTTCTACTTTTCTCGTTTTATTTTTCTTCTGCTTTCACGTTTTTTCTCTTCTTTTTCTTCGTTTTTTTATCTATGATTTTCCTTTGCCATTTTCTACGTTTTATTTGTCTTCCCTTTCTTTTAAGTTTCTTTTCTTATTTTTTCTCTTATTTCCGGTTTTCTTTCACTTTTCCTACCTCTAATTTTCCTTCTCCTCTTCCTACCTCCAGCTCTCATTTATTAATTTCGTATCTTAACTTTCTCATCCCCATTTTTTGCATACGTCGATTTTTTTCCCTTCCCTTTCTCTTTCTCCTATCTTTTATCTTCATCTACTTTTTCTCTATACTTCTTACAGCCACTTTCTTCTGCTCCTTTTTCTATCTCCACTTCGTTCCCCTCTTCCTTTTCCCTCACCTGTTTTCTTTTTTTTTTTCTTACCTACACTTTTCCCATTTTTTTTATTTATTTTTTTTTATACCTGTACCTTCTCTTTGTTTTCCTACCTCCCCCTATTCCTCCCCCCCCATGTCTCTATGGAAACGTTAACATACATATATCAATACATTAAGATATGGATATTAATTGAACAGATAAACACGATGCGATTTTAGCAGATGTATATTATATATATATATATATATATATTATATATATATATATATATATATATATATATATATATATATATATAATATATATATATATATATATATATATATATATATATATATATATATATATATATATATATATATATATATATATATATATATATATATATATATATATATATAATTTTTTTTTTTTTTTTTTTTTTTTTTTTTTTTTTTTTTTAAGTATTGTTGGTCTTTGCGTGGCCGGATGCTCTTCCTGTCGTTAACCGAGGTCCAGTGGGTGTAATCGAACGGTTCTTGGAAAAGATTATGCTTTAGGAGTCTTCTTGGACATGTGCAGGGTCAAGTCATAACATTAAAAAAATATATATATATCTATATCTTTTATATATAGAGATATACAAAAATTTATATATAGCAATGTTCTTCGGGTACTTGGGATGTAACAGTTCGGTAGTAAACGAACACATACACACACAGTTGCACACACAGACACACACACACACACACACACACAGTCACACACACACACACACACACACACACACACACACACACACACACACCACACACACACACACACACACACACACACCACACACACACACACACACACACACACCACACACACACACACACACACACACACACACACACACACACACACACACACACACACACACACACACACACACACACACACAACACACACATTTATTATTTCATTCTATCATTTATACACACACACATACATTTTTTTTAGATACGTGTGTATGTATACGTACATGTACAACTTACCCAGAAAATCGCACAAGCAGATGAAAGTCAAGCGAATCCCAAAGAAACTCGAAAGATGTAAAAAAAGAAGAGAAAGAAGAAGAAGAAAAAAAAAAAAAACGAAAAAGAAAAACCAATACATTTTGAAAATAGCATAGAAGTTCATTCCAACTCATTAAAGTTCATTAAGCACATCTAAGGTTACTCCCGGGTTAATTAACCTTAGCATCAATTATTCAGCGTGATAATGAATAAATTCGTGACGTCACGGCTGTGTGCGAGCTCTCTCTCTCTCTCTTTCTCTCTCTCTCTCTCTCTCTCTCTCTCTCTCTCTCTCTCTAATTCGCTCTCGCTCTCCTGTGATCTCTTATTTAGCGGGGTTGCGCGGCTCGCCTTCATAATATGCAACCTCTGTTTATCGGTGGTTTATGCAGTCTTTTGGGATACCTTTCTCTTCGCTCGCTGTCATATATACTATGTATATGTGTATGTATATATGTATGTATGTATTTATGTGTATATGTATATACATATACATATACACATACACAACACACACACACACACACACACACACACACACACACACACACACACACACACACACACACACACACACACACACACACACACACACACACACACACACACACACACACACACACACACACACACACACACACACACACACACACACACACACACACACACACACACACACACACACACACACACACACACACACACACACACACACTCCTATACATCTATATACATACAAACACATATATCTTCAAACTTTAGTTCCCTCTCCACCTAGCCAGGGAAAGTTAGAAACACGCATATACTGGAGTGTTAATTAATATTCTATTGTTTTCCTCTCTGTCTGCACCCGCGCGCGCACGCATTGTTACCATATCCTCGTGTGCAGTATATCCCCGAAAACGGACATACAGTCAGATATATCATATGTCTTTCGGGTATTGCCCCTTAACTAATAGTCGAGTGGAAACCATTGTCTTCTTGTCAAAAAAATCTACACAAGAGTTCATTAATGGAGGGATTTTTTTTTTTTTGCTGAGTCATGTTTTGATTATTCTGGGAAGAAAGGAATGGGAATACGAAGAGAAAGAGGAATAATGATGATGATGATGATGATTATGGTAATGGTAGTAAATATAATGATTATAAATATGATAGTAAAGAATAAGAAATGATAATAAGAGGTATAGGAGGAAGAGGAGGTGGAGGAGGAGGTGCAGGAGGAGCAGGAGGTGGAGGAGTAAGAGGAAGGAAAAGGCGAGGAGGTGAGAGAAGGAGGAAGAAGGAGAGAAGGAGCGGAAGAGAAAGAGGAAAGGAGGAGAAGGAGGAAAGGAGAGAGGAGAGAGGAGGAGGAGGAGAGAGAAGGAGGAGGAGGAGGAGGAGGAGGAGAAGAAGAAGAAGAAGAAGAAGAAGAAGAAGGAAGGAAGGAAGGAAAGGAAGAAGAAGAAGAGGAGGAGGAGGAGGAGGAGGGAGGAGAGGAATTTGAGAAGCAGAAGAAAAAGGAGATCAATGAAGAGGAAGAAATAGAAGAATAAGTGAAAGAAGAAGAGAAGGAGGAGGAAGAAGAATCAAACAAAGAAAAAAGGAAAAGAAGAAAAATCGTTCGATGTATAACCACCATCTTTTTTTTTCCTAATGATATATTCAAAATAATTTTCCAGAAGGGCTTATGAAGTAAAAAAAAAAAAAAAAAAAAAAAAAAAAAGTGAAGATAAACACGTGAAAGATTTGTTTACTGTTTAGACCTCATTATACAATCTCTTTCGCCTCAACCTCATCGCCGAGAGAAGGCAGACTCGCTGAGCAGCAGTTCAAGTTACGAACATGTTGTGAATTTCGACTGTCACGGCACTGAAGCTCGGAGGATGGGCGGGGTGAGGAGAGTGAGGCGGGCGAGGGTGATAGATGGGGCATTCAGGCTAGGATATCGTGGACGGATTGGGATAGATAGGTTCTCTGGTTCTGTCTGTTTGGTTGGTTGGTTGTTTCTCTGGCTGTTTTCTGTCTGTCTCTGTCTCTCTGTCTGTTTCTCTCTGTCTCTATCTCTGTCTGTCTCTGTCTCTCTCTCTGTCTCTGTCTCTGCTCTCTCTCTCTCTCTCTCTCTCTCTCTCTCTCTCTCTCTCTCATCTCTCTATTATATATATACTATATATATATATATATATATATATACATATACACAACACACACACACACATCACACACACACCACACACACACACACACACACACACAACACACACACACACACATAAAACATATCATTCTATCTATCTATCTATCTATCTTATCTATCTATCTATCTATCTATCTATCTTATCATTATATATATATATATATATATATATATATCAGACATACACACATACACACACACACACAATATATTTATGCATATATGTACATGTATATACGTCATGCATACGTACCTGCCCCCTACCCCTCCCCCCCTCCCTCCCCCCTCCCCCGTTTCCAACAAGTGTCCCGCGCCGGCGACGCCTCGACTCCTCCGCCGCCGATCGTAAGTCCCTCGGCGCTGGCCAGATTACCATCTCGCTTGTATTTCACATTTAAGGGCAGAGGCCGTGCATTACTCATTTTGCATATTATCACGCTAAATCATGTCATTAGCAAGTTTAAAGGGGCGGTTAACGACTGCGAGTCTCTTACGGCGTTAATTCAAATTACACACGGAAATGTTGTTTGGACTCTGTAATAGCGTTTGCGACGCGCTCGTTCCCGCTGAACGCTGACGCGCCACAGATTAGGCTAAATTTGAATTTATTTCGATTTTAAGTGTCCGGATTATCTGGCACACGGCGGATTAGCCGCGGGCTGCGAGGCTTAGGGGATTCGGAAGGCGGCGAGGCCCGGGGGGATTGGGGAAGGGGCGGGGCGGCAAGGCGGCGGGAGGTGCAGAGGGAAGGGGGTTGGGAAGGGCGCGGGGCGAGGGGTTGGGCGGGAAGGGGGGGGAGGGGCTTGGGGAAGGCGCGGAAGGAGGGAGTGGGAAGGAGCGGGGAGGGATTGGGAGGAGCAGGGGACGGCCGACGGGGTTGGGAAGGCGGCGGGGAGGGGATTGGCGGAAGGGAGAAGGGAGAGGGAGGGCGGAGGATTCTGCTCATGCACGGATTCTTGAGGATACGAGGCCGGAGACACACAGAGGAAAAGGAAACTATATGATGAATATACGTTACATACAACAGATAAATAATAGTATGGATATATGCAAAATATAGATGAATATATACAAATGTATATATATAAGTATATATATAAACTATATATATATATATATATAATCATATATATACATGTACATATATTATCATATATATATATATATATGAGATCTATACTAATATATAATACCTCATACTATACTATATATATATATAATTATATATATATATATATATATATATATATACTATATATATATACTATATATATATATAAATACACACACACACATATACATGTACCTTCATATATATATCTAATCAAAAAAGCATACATGCAATATTATATATATCATATATATATATATATATATATATATATATATATATATATTATATATATATATATACACACACACACACACACACACACACACACACACACACACACACACACACACACACACACACACACACACACACACACATATATATATGGTATATCTATATTTATCTATCTAATCTACACTAACACAGATAATGATGATGATGATTGTTGATGATGGTGATAATAATAATGATAAATGATAAGAATGAATAATGATAACAATAATAGTAATAATAATAACAATAATAATAATAACCACCTTTAATACCACCAAAACAACCACCACAAACGCGGTACAAACAAAAAAAATCCCCCAAACGTTGCATTGTAAAATATTCAAGATTTTTTATAAGCAGCCAAAACTAACGCTGACGGTCGGTAGCAGTATCAGCTGTATCTAGCATTCAGAGCCCCTCTCCCCCCACTCCCTCCTCCTTCCCCTTCCCCCTTCCCCTTCCACTCCTCTCCTCTCCCCCCATCCCACCCCAACCCCCTTCCCCTTCCACTCCTCTCCTCTCCCCCCCATCCCACCCCAACCCCCCTTCCCCTTCCACACCTCCCCCCTATCTCACCCCAACCCCCCCCGCCCCTGCCTGTAAGTACATGGGCGGCAACAACAGCGCTCTTACAGGATCGAGCGGGGCTTTTAGTCGCTGCTAACAGCACTCTCATACTTCTAGCCCGCCTGAACCCCCCCCCCCCCCGCGATGGGGGAGAGTGCTTCGGGGGTAGGGAGGAGTGGGGGGGGGCGCAGGCAAAGGGAGGATGGGGAGATGGGGGAAGGAGATGGGGGGCAGGAGGAGGTGGGAAAGAGTGGGAGGTGGGAGAGTGCTTCGGGGTATGGGCCGCCGGGGTAGGGAGGTTGGGGGGTGTAGGGGGATGTAAGGAGGTTTGGTAAGAGATGGGGGATGGGGGGAGGAGGAAGGAGGGTGGGGGAGGAGGAGTGGAGGGGGGAGAGTGCCTATAGAAGATATGGGCCGGAGGGTTGGGTGGAGGAGGTGGTGGGGCGGTTAGGGAGGATGGGGAAGCGATGGTGCGGAGGAGCTGGGGGGAAGGAGGAGGGGTGGCGGGGGGAGAGCTGCACGGGCAGGTATGGGCGGGTGGTAAGAGCGTTGGGAGGTGGTGTAGGAAGTTGGGACGGCAGTGGAAGGAGGTGGAGGAGGGGGAGATGTGCCAGGGGTATGGCCGGGCGGTAGAGTGGTAGTGGTGGGTGAAGGATGCGGAAGATGGGGAGAAAAATATGGAAGTTGGGGTGGGAAGGAGGTAGGAGGGGGCGAGAGTGCATGCGGTGATACGGGAAGGCGGGGGGGTATCACCGCACTATGAGGAGGGGGATGGAAGGAGCGTAGAGAGGGAGGAGGAGTGCCAGAAGAGATGGGCGGGGTTAGGAGGATGTAGGGAGGGTTGGGAGGGGGGCGCGGGAGGAGGTTGGAGAGAGGGGCGCTAAGAGGTGGAACAAGAAGGGGGTAGGGGTAGAGTTTGGGAGGGGAATGTGGGTGTGACAGTGGGAATGAAGGGTAAGGAGAGATAGGGCGGAAAAAACGGGTAACAAGCGGAGAGGGAGGAAAAGGGGTAGGGGAATGGGTAAAGGGGAGGGGGAAGGGAAGGGGAGCAAAGGGTAGAGTAAGGATGATGGGGGAGGGGAGAAGGGTGGGAGGGGGAGAAGAGAGATGAGGTGAGGGGAAATAGATGAGAAGGGGTGAAGGGGGGATGATGGGGTTAAAAGGAAGAAGTAGGGAGATAGGGGGTGAAGGGAAGGGAAGGATGAGGGGGAAAGGGAGACGGAGGAAAAAAGGGAGGAGCGGTGTTAAGAGGGAATCTTTGAAAGGGTGGAATGGTTGGAAGATACTGAGTCAGAATGGGATTGAAAATGGGTTTATATATAAGTACTATATATATAATACACACATATGAGTATAGTATATAAACACACGCACGCACGCGCATACTCACACACACACACACACACACACATCACGCACACATATAGATATATAGACAGATAAAGTAGTTATAGACAAATATATCTGTTCATCTACTAATCTAAACAAACAAATACATTCATTTATCTACTAATCTATCTATCTATCACCGTTTCTTCCGTGTATCTATCTATCCACTTTCACACATATTCTGTACGTGCATCCAAGAACCGGATATATCTCAGCAACTTCTCCGGAGTTCTTTGTGCCTCCAATGAACTCTCCGGACTTCGCATGACTTAAAAGCATTCCAGTCACGAACATTTAAAAGCCAATTCCTTTTAGGCCTTCGCTGTCCTCGCTTTCCAGAACATTACCATGCATGGCCGTATTTGCGAGGTTTAAGCTGGCATCAGGCCGTGAAGCCATGGCCAAA
>NW_020872710.1:302810-306282 GCF_003789085.1 Penaeus vannamei | reverse complement strand
GCATGACCAAAGGGAAGTCTCCAACCAGGCAAGTCCTGGTTATCCTCAAGGGAGCCCCAATCACCACCCTTGATCTGGGTAACTGGGGCTACAAGCTCAGGACATATGTGCCAGAGCCCTTGAGGTGTTCACGTGCCAAAATTTGGGCATCACCAGGCCAACTGCAAGGCCAAAGCCAAATGTGGTGTGTGCAGCAAGGCACAAAACAGAAGTGTGTATCAAGGCACACAAAGATGGCCAGAAGGACACAACAGCCAAGTGTCCAAACTGTGCCAAAAAGCATCATGCCTGGAGCCTGGCTTGCTCTGTCAGGAAACAGGCAGTCATTAAAAAGCAGGAGCAGCCAAAAAGCGTCCTGACTTTGTCCCTGCGCCCCCAGGCACCTATGTCTGGGACAAAATAAAAGGGAAAGACTCCCCGACCTCCTAAGAGGAAGGAGTCACCCCCCAGCAAAGGGATACCTCTAACAGAGAGGAATTCCCCAGCTTGCTAGTGGCAAAAAAAAAAAACCAAAGGGAAAAAGGTTCAAAGGCCACAGCAAAGGTCCCCAGTAGAGATAATCTTTCTTTGACGAGAAAGATATGACTCTCCTGTTGAGTGCTGTAGTTTCTGCAGTAGCAACAGCCTTGGGGAGGACCAGTGAGGAGGCGGAGAAAGCAGTGCAGGTCGCCATGACGGCTATGACCCAAACTGTGGCAGCTCTGAAGGGAAGGAAGCTAGAAGCCTCCAAACCGAAACGAGCAGCACTCCCCTCCCTAAATCCTCGGATGGCAGGCTAGCTTCGGGAGAAGCATCACGTGAAACCCCAGCTAGTCTGTCAGGACAGGCTGAAACTGTGCAGCAGACCCCACTGCAGGCCGAGTCTGTACAGCCAAAGTCTCGTCCCTGACCCGAGGTGGCACTTCCAACCTAGGCTCACCCCTCGGTAGACCTTAACCGGAGTGTCTGACTTAGAGGAAGTTGTACAATCCTCAATCAACGAGGATCTGTATTTATCATGCCACCAGCACTGGGGCATCTGAAGCTGAAAAGTGAAGTGTGACACTGAGTAACCATCATGGCACACAATCTAAGCATTCTGCAGTGGAATATCTGTAGCTATAAAAGCAAGAACTCCTTTCTCCAGTCAATTGTGCGAGCAAGGAGCATTGACGTCGTCATGCTCCAGGAGACACTAACATGGGATCCGTGTGCTTCTCAGGATATCATGCCTTCACCACTCCAAACCTGGATGGTGCTAGAGGCCTGATGACCCTGGTAAAAGAAGCAATCCGTGCTCCTTAATAGCCACCGCCGTACTGTGGAGATGGTGTTGAATCTCTTGCTGTTGAGATTCAGCTACCTAGGGGGTCCTTTAAAAATATATAAATGTATATAGCAAACCACTGTGTGAAAAAGATTTAAAACCAGGTCTGTGCTACTGCAGCACAAGACCGAGTGATCATAGGGGAGACTTCAATGCACACATAGCCATGCTGAATCCCCGCAAAAGGCCGAACGCGGCAGGCATTCACATAGCAGAAGTGCTTGAGACATTCCCTGAGATCGCTCTTCTCAACACCAAAGAACCAACGCATGTGAAGGGAGGGGTCCTAGACCTCACCTTTGCCACTGCAACAATGGTGGAGAGAATTCGGTGGTGTGTCGATGATACGGTTACTAGTGATCACTACGGCATAGTCACCACACTAATGGATGCAGGTCCAGCCCAAAGACCACATCACATTCCTAAATGGAAAACAGACAAGGCCAACTGGTTTGCCTTCCAGGAAGGCTTGGCTCGATGTCTGAAAGACAATGAACCCAATAATAATGAAAATGTGGATGTGCTAGAGGCAAGGCTAATCCAGGCCATAAACCAGGCAGCCTCACAAACCAATCCCAAAACTCGTCCATGGTCCAAGAACTCACAAATGACGCCCCTGGTACTATAATGAAACGAATCAAAAAGAGGTCAACCACAGGGTTAATATGTGTAGAAACAATTTCCGACGGCAAAGAACTCCCGACAATCTGGCCCCGTTGAGGGAAGCTGTTGCGGATGCCAAGGAAACTGCCAATAGAGTAAGGCAGGAAAAATGGCTGGAATGGTGCCAGACTTTTGGAAACCAGACCAGCCTTACAGAGTTGTGGAAACGGGTCAGGCAAGCGACAAGCGCCAAGCCCGAAATGCACTCATCATGACCCACAATCAGAGGCTAACAGATTGGTGCTTGAGTTCTCAGCTAGAACCAGCAACAACAACCCTGCCATATGATAGAGAAAAACAAAACTCCAGGAAAGACTTGCTCTCATCAGAGACAAGGCACTCGAAGCTGATGACACGGATGCCTTGTTCTCTCTTGGGAACTAAGAAATCATACAAATCCAGTCTGGATCAGCACCGGGATCTGATGGGATCTCCCACCCCATCATTTCGCATTTAGGCCTTGCAGGAGAACTTGCATTCTTGCAGGTTATCAACAAATCCTGGCAAACAGCCACGGTGCCCCAGAGCTGGAAACAAGCCACAATAGTTCCCATCCCAAAACCAAAGGAGCCTGGCAAGTACCCCATCTCTCTCTTCTCAGCTGCCTGGGTAAAACAGCTGAGATGGTACTCAACAGGCTCCGATGGAAAACGGGTCCCCATGAACACCTGCACGGGTTCACAAGGGGTAAGAGCACTGCTCATAGCATTTCCACACTCTTAAGCACAATCTGCACCTCGCCCGCCGTGGTTGTCTTCCTTGACCTGGAGAAGGCTTTTGAATTGGCAAGTCCGCTTGCCATTCAAGAGACCCTAATCCACAAAGGAGTCAAAGGCAGACTCTTGGCCTGGATAGCTGACTATTTTAAAAATAGATCAGCAAATGTCAGATTTCAAGGCCACCTCTCACAGCACATGCCACTTGAAAATGGAACTCCTCAGGGAGGGGTTCTTAGTCCAGCCCTGTTTAATACCCTCATGTCCAACATACTCGACATTCACCTGCCAGAGGGATGCAAGATCATCTCTTATGCAGATGACTTGGCCTCTGGCAATCACTAACTAGAGCTCAGCATTGTCTGAACCTGGTGTCTGAAGAGTGTTGTAGGACGGGTCTAAAAATATCAGCAGCAAAATCCAAAGCAATGGCAAAACTAATGTCAGAAACAAAAAACTCACTACAGGGTATGGATCTGGAATGGGTGAAGGACTATCTATACCTTGGTGTATGGATAGGACACACACTCACTTTCAAAAAGGAGATCCAATACCTGCTTGACAGAACCAAGGAAAGACTGTCAGTCATGTACATGCTGTCCGTCCTATTATTGACTATGCATCTGTCGCCCTCATTGCTTCCAGCACAGCATTAAGTGAAAAACGAAACAATACAAAACGAAGCAGCCAGGATCATTCTAGGTGCACCTAAGTGGACAAAGGTCATCAACCTCCTCATGGAAGCTGATTTACCGTCCACAGACACCAGAATTGATTTAATGGCAGC
>NW_020872710.1:285310-295310 GCF_003789085.1 Penaeus vannamei | reverse complement strand
CAAAAGAATTAACTTAACACAGTAACATGGTGTTATTTACACAACTTACTAGACTGGCTTGCATTCCGTTACTCTACTGGTGCCATGCATGGGAGAGGATCTCTTCTTAATTTCCTTTTCAGTAACCTTCAGTTCCTTATTTTCTTCAGTGTAAAATAAGATACAACCTAGTGTAAAAAATCTAGATGTATTTGTACAATTATCTGTCACTTATTTACAATTCTGTTCACAAATCGCACGTTCTACCTCTCAAAATTCACAATACATGTGTGTTACACACGCCTAGTATTCTTTTATGGTATGTTGAACCCATCCCCTGATGTTGTACATTTGAAACGTTTTGCCATAAGACTGAACTCAGTGGTAATTTGAACTTAAAATGTTTTGGAAAAGAATGTGTGCCTGGGAAAAATTATAAATTATAATTCCCTAACTAATACCATAAATTGCTTATATATTTGCATATCACTATGCATTATAGCATATATTTGGACATCTGAAGTATAAGACTGAACATCTGAGTTGTAAAGTCTTTAATCCTACACATGCTTCACAAGTACAGGACCTTTTTAAATCTTAAAAGAAAAGCAGTGCATTTCAATACAATTTTGAAAACCTGTAGTGAAATTCAACAAGGTCAAGCAATGTTTTTGATCTTGAACAATCAATTCTAAATTCCACAACTGAAAAAAGTAATGGTTAAAACATAAATGCATACTGAAAAGGTAAATAAATGTTGAAATAAATTTGGAAAAACTGTTGGTGCTGTAGTAATGCTACACAAATACTTTTTTCCATTAAGCATAACAAATGGAAGGTCACCTTTGAAATAGAGTGAAAAATAATATCCCTGTTTATGTTGTGACAAAAGCAAGAGAGAGAGAGAGAGAAAGGAAGAAGAAAAAGAGGGTATGTTTCATATCCTTTTTAACAAGAAA
Source organism: Penaeus vannamei (assembly GCF_003789085.1). NCBI lineage: Eukaryota > Metazoa > Arthropoda > Malacostraca > Decapoda > Penaeidae > Penaeus > Penaeus vannamei. The sequence continues at coordinate 294,372 of NW_020872710.1, read as the reverse complement.
TACAAATACCACTTCTTCCATCTGCAGTACAACTGGAATGTTAACATCAATAACCTTCAGAAACCATGCCACAAGGTATGGATAGGTCATATGATATTCATACAAATAAAGTATCTGCATGACTACTAACTGAATCCTTTCCATTTTGCAAAATACTTTAGGAATCAATATTTTTCAGACAACTATAACAGACTTTAAGACAAGACATTTGCACTTGGACTGTTAGATTTCTGTACATAAAGCTGAAAGGTTTGGGCTGGTAGTAATAATGCATGTACAGCACTGAGTAACAACCAAGCAAGTCATCCTAGATTATAACCTGTAACCTAATACCTATAATGATCGCAGCTCTTGTTACACAAGCAAAAACATTGAATTCAACTGCCATCTAGCACATTTATCTGTGAATAAATAATGTATCTATTAATATTAACAATGATTCCATCATCAATAATAGTAACACAATACAAGCAAAGAACTAATAATAGAATGAAAATAATAAAGTCATAATAATAATAATACAGAAATCCTATTATCATACTGCTGAGGTCATTATAGGTTATATTGTTACAATTTGTACTTGTACTGGCACCTCATACACTTGGTAGTGTAAATGTACCAAGATCTCATTCATCTTCATAGGCAGCAAGTCCCTAGATCAGCCACTTTTCTGAATCACTACACTGCAAGTCACTAAGAACTCACTGTTCTGAATAAATTTCAGACCAACTTTTGAAATCCAGAAATTTATACCACACAGGCTCTCCTCAACTCTGTAAAAATACTGATCTAGTGCACAACTGTAGCTATCTGATGACAGAGGTAACCTTTCTATAAAGGTAAAGTATCCTTTGGTAGATGCAATGTACAATGGATAGCAACATTTCCGCTCATACTTGCTAAAAAGTACAATTCACCTGTATAACAACTTTTCCTAAGCAAGCACGAAAATAATCATTGGAGCATGTTACTAAGGTATGGTATACAGACTCCAATCTGAAGCTAATGTGTTTCTTGTCATAAACACTGCTACACTTTCCTCATCACAGTTACCAAGAGATCATGGACAACCTTTCTGAGCCAGAGTGGCTTCATAATCATATAAGAGTAAAATATTTTACTTCAGATTCACATAATTCACCATTTCGTTTTTTCCGTGTTATTCTCATAAAAAACGTTTTCATATTTGCTAGAATATTTTTCAAAGCCCATATGTACATATCTTTATGCACAAAATGTTTTAAATAAAGAGGATTCTACATAGATAATCTATGCATATATTTTTGTTTTGCTTTGAAACAAATAATACAGGTTGTCAAATAATAAAATTCATATCAGTGCAAGAACTACTTATACCTTGTATGATGATAACGCTGAAAATTACATGAACATTGAGAACAAAATTTTCTGTAACCAAACTTTCTTTACAAGAAAACTAAGGGTGAAAAAAAGGTAAAGGGTGACAAAATATTTCAAGTACACAAGGACTGCATGCCAGCAGTTTAAAACTTCCAAGACCTGCTTGACTGACAGTTTTATAGTTTACTCCCATTAGAAGTTATAAAAATAAAGGGGTCAAAACTATCACTTTGCTGCTCTATTTTTTTTCCTTTCAGATCTGACCATACATAACTTTGCACAAAAGATCTGCAAGGACACATCAGAACATCATCCCTTTATCTAACAACAAAGGGTATCTTTGAGGACTCCTACAACTTTCTTTGGAATTAACTGAAAGTCAATGGCCAGAGTCACATCAAGTCCTGGATTAACTGCCGCACCACAAAGGTAGAATCATTTGTTCAGTATTTTCTTGTCCCTTACCACTTCTTACTTCCTTTGAATTTATTCTGAAATAACAAAAATATGGAAAAGGACTTTACAAAAGAACCATGTACCACTTTGAACATCAACAACCAATTTCTTGAATGGTTTATATAACTTATTTATCCTCTTTTTCATTCACCTAAATACTGTTAACAGTCATCAATAAATAGAATATTACTCCAACAATTATATATTACAACATAACATTACACCATCTCAATGCCCTTGGTAACTTTTTAGCATTACATGCCCAAAACATAATCAAGGGATGCTTTCCAAATGCAACTATCCACAAATGTGCCCACCAACTTTGCCAGTTCCATCACAAACTTCATTGCAAATCACTTTCAAGAGAACTCAATACTGGAACGTCAAAGAAGTCGCAGACACCCTCAGTTTCATCTAAGTTGAACATGTAGTCTCTTTCCGATGGAGGGGGGCTTAATCGCAGGAGAGGAGCAAACACTGGAAAAAAAATGTGTTGTACAGCAAACTGGAGTTCATAACAAAACCTGAACATTATTAAAGAACAAGTCTAGCACAAGAAACCTACTTACTGGAACATAATCATAATCAGTTATTAAAAATAATAAGATAAAAAATAAAGAACAATTCAAATTATCACATATTACTAAAAAGATTAACACTGTTCAAGCCAATTCTTCTTTCAGTAATTGTAGCACTTTTAAAACTGAACCAGAAATATACCTATTTTATCATTATTCTTATGTAAGGTGAATCAAGTTATGAAACTACCAATAACTTATTAATCATTACCTCAGCAAACTTTGAGTAAAAATGAACACTGGTTACAGTCAAGCATTATATTCTGAACCTTCTAAATATATTACAAGATATTTGAATACAAATAATGTAAATGAATACTCACTTTCTGCAGATATCAATTCTTCTACAAGGCCTTCTCCCATTGTTGACAGCATTGTGTCTAGAGGAAATGCAGAAAAAAAAATATATATATATATTATGCAATATACCTTGGTTTGTTTTAATGAAGGTTACAGATGCATTATCAAAAATAACAGGTCTGGCAGCTGGTTATATTACTTTTCTGTGCCTTGAAAGGCAATATTACAGTTGAACAGACTTGAGCAATTTACTTCTCTATTAGAAGTAGACACTATGAAACCATGTGGGGCAGTGGGGCAAAGGTAGACGATGGAGGGTTTCAGGATAGTCCCTATGAAAATCTCTGGCGACCATACACTTCAATTACAGGAATTGTTAATTTCTGATGAATTCCATATCCCTGTTCCAAGTATGGCATCTGGTATTTTTTTAAAGCTAATTACATAATTTAGAGGGAACAGGCTGCCAATATTCACTACTTGCATCTGGAAATCATTGACTTATCATTCATTTAGTTTGTTTAGGGGACAAGAATATCAACTTTGCCCCTTTTTAGTAAGGATGGTAAGCAAGTTTCTTGGGATACATTCTTGATTTTTGGAAAGTATGATGAAAAATCATCATTTGTTTAATTTATCATCCTACAAAATTTTAGATCTGATATAATTTCTTCTTGCAAAATTAGGAAGAGATCTTAGCAACAATATTCTAACAATCATTTCCATTATTTTGTATTTTGACTGACACAATATGTAAACTACTGCTTCATCTAACAGGAACTTATCACCTACATCAAGTCCCCTTGCTTCATACTGGAGGCAGATAGGTTATGTACATTATATATGAAAATTGATCCTGTAATTTTTACCACTAAGTTCAAGTCTGGATAACTATTTCTGGTATGTTTACTCAGTGTCATGATCACTCACTGATGTTCTGCTTCTACCCTCCCCCTTCCATACAACCATCCCTTTTAACCCCCACAACACAAGGTCCTCTCTTCTGTCTAGTGTTAAGGTACTCCGCCTTGAATTCCCGACTAGCTAGGTGGATACAGACTATGTAAAAGAACAAAAACAACAACAACAACAACAATGATTCTTGAAGCCCTGGTTCTAATAATCAGGCTGTACTCTGGTCCCTAAACCACCACAGGCTAGACAGCTTCCCACTTTCTTTATACTACATTTACATTCCCTAGGGATAAGGCATCTAAGACTGGCTTCAAAATATTTTCTGAATGGTTAATGGTTAAAACAAATGAATGTGCTAGACATTGAAAGTCCTATAGTACCATGGTAAAGTCTTGTGGCAAAAAGGGTAAAAATGATTGACAGAATGTGTTAATGTCAAGTTGTAGAGTACTACAGGATAGTAGTTAGTGAAAAAGGGTAGTGGAAGAGCAAAGGATGTAAAGTGGGTATAAGAAAAAAGGGAAAGGGGGTTAAGGGAACAGGGCAATTAGTAGGAGAATAATATGGGGCAGGAGATAAGAAAACAAGAGAAGGACACTGAGTCCCATGAACATCCAGGTGGTAGGAATATGGATAATGAGGAAAGAAGTGATGGTACACATGGACGAGAGGATGGGAGAGAGTGGGGGGAAGAGGTATAGGGGACACTTGAGGAGGAGGAGGAGGAGGAGGAAGGGTCATGTTTAGGAAATTTTGGATGTACTCTGGAGGGGAGTTGGGTGGAGAGGACTGAGAAATAAAGTTTTTCTTATGAGGAGCTAAACACAGATATTTAAGGGGCAGAGGATGAGGTGGGTGCAGGTGAGGATGTGGCAAGAGAAGATAGAGTGGAAAGTTTAGATTGCTTGGTACTAAAGGTAAAGAGAGAAAGAGAGGCAACAGCAAAGTTTAGGATTAAACCCATTAACGCCAGAATATTTTGAAGCCGAAAATAAAAGATTCCGGGTGGCCCACCCGCCCGCCGCGGCCCACTGCTGTGTTAGAGCAAGAGCCCCCATACAGCGTCACACTGGCGGGACGCCTAGCAATGTTTATTTTTTCAGGTGTCTTCATATGTGGGACACCCGTCATTAGTAGGTTAAAGATTTAGGTTTAGTTTAAATTCTATTTGTTATAATGGATTCTAAATCTCCCCGTGTGCAAAGGATGGATCCCGTCCACTGGCCGTGCGCGGGATTGAACGCACGTCTGCAAGATTGCGAGACTAACACCCTAACCGCTGCGCTAGAACAGCACACGTGGTAGAGATTGGAGTAAATGGACTTAAAATGGGAAAAGAAATTGATTGGGGGAGAGAAGGAATATAGGTACAATGGTAATGGGCAGAGGGGAAGAGATGCTGAGACATTTTGAAAGGATGGGAGAGGAGCGGAGCAAAGAACATTATCGCAATAGATGCTTCCTGTCTAGCTTCATACAGAGCAAGGTCTAGTAACTTGAATGATCACAACCAGGTTGGGCAAACAGAAGGCAGCAGGTTGAGGAGCGGGGTGGCCAAAATGCCAACATTTCTGACATTTGAAGAAGAGGGGAGATGGTCAGACAGGACAGGACAGGTCTATCTCGGCAATACTGGGGTAGGATTTATGGCAGCCTATTGAGAGGAATAATGCGGCACTGTATTTTTATTGCATCAAAAACACCAATGCTTGTAGACAAGGGAAGCAGCTGTGGAGATGGAAATAGGTCCAGTCCAAGTATTAAGGAAGGAGTAAGGCTGGGCAGGAGTAGGTTTGCCAGTGAGGTTAGTCAGGGTAGGTAATGCATGAGCATTACTATTACATAGTGTGAACAATCAGAACAGCTCCAATAGGAAACTTTGGCTACTCATTTTGGAGATGTTGTTGAATGAGGAGGGTATTAACAGAGTAAGGGGCTGTAGGGGGATTCATAAACAATCCCACTTGACTGGGATAAAAAGAATACTTAAAACATTTGCTGAGGTGGAAGTAGAGAGAGGGAAGAAGAGGTAGTGAAGGAGAAATGTAGGGAGGAAGACAATAAGGACAACATGTAGTAATAAGGGAGGTGACTGAAAATGATGAATACAGTTCAGGAGATGGAGGGGAACGTTTAGGAAGAGAGGAAAGGATATATTCTGTAGGCTGAGTAATGAACTGGGTGGATGATACCATGCTTAAATATTGACTCAAAGTCACAACCAGAGTTGATGGCTCTAATCTGGCTTCAAAATGCTTTTAATATAAGAAATGTATAATAATATTTAACCCAATGATATATTTACCCATAGGTGGTTCAAGAAGCACTAGAGTCATCAAGGATTTCATCACAAGGCCTACATGACCTTCCTAATAACTTTATTACTTGATTTTTTGAAAAGGAGTGTTACTCTTTATCAATACTAATATTAATAATTATGTTATAATAATGATGATGATGATAATAATAATAATGTTAATGAGCAAACAAAAATGTTTCTCCAAAATTTATGGACTGGGGTAGACAGGTATGATCAGGTAGGCCTAGCTAACGCCTTAGTGACTAAGAGCTTGTGCAGCTTCCTATGTGTAAACAAAATATACATAACCAATCATAATGGACAGTGTATGTACATGCCCCCAATGGGTATATTTTGAAGCAGAAAATAATAGTTTCCAGGTGGCTACAAGATCGGCACATGGGGCTGGCCGCGATGTATTTGGTGTGCAAGCTCCGATCCAACATCACACTGGCGGGATGCCCGGCAATGTTTATTTTTACGGGTGTCTCATATATGGGACAGCTGTCGTAAATAGGTTAACATACAGTCAAGATGATCAAAGACTATCTTTCATCAATGCTGTGAAATTGTGGGCTGTGGGCAAGAATGCTCTACATCTAGCACCCATAGTTCTTGTTATATAGTTTGGCTTGGCCTAAGGCTTGCAATCCCTGACTTGAGTTGTCTCAAAGTCAACAAAGTCAAGTGGAACTTTGGCTTTAAGAATCAGAACCTAAGTCACTGTAGTGAAGATGAGACAAATGTACATTTCCTATTGTATCGACAAGGTTTGCCTTAGCGAACTTGTGAAATAAGTGGGAGGGCTTGTCATTCTTATACATATATATATTCAATTTCATTAACTTTTACTTAATATATACTTACTGTGCAAACTAATATTTGGTTTGATTTTGCTAATCTTTGAGAGCTTTAAAAATGTGAATCTCAAAAATATCAAATATGACCTTTTAGAGCAAAATAAATTGCCGTTAATCTAGATTACTTATTCTTAGTAAAACATTTTAAAGTTCTTAATTTCACAGGTAGACATATTTTGTATGTTGCATTTGATGAGTGCATTGTGATATATCAATCTTAGTTTAATCTTAATCTCTATCTCGTTTTCTCTCTGTGTGCATGCCTGCACGTGTATGTATGTACATACACTGAGCATTCACTTACCGGTTGTGTGGGAAATATTTGTGTTCACAAAGCTATCCTCTCGAAGTTCTTGTTTTATATTTGCTACAGGCATAGGGAGCATATCTTCAACCTTCTCATGTTTTACTACTTCAGCTGTAAACAGATGGAAAATATTTTATTTATAACTTTGTCAGAAGTAATCATAATAATGAAGGAAATCTGTCAAGCTTGTCATATGTATGAACCCTTCAATCCTGATGATATGACCATAACGTTATGAAAAAATTTGGATGGGGTTTTGGGTGATGGCCAGGGAGACAGAAAAGACTCGCCACAAGAGCACAAATCTCTCTGAGGATGCATTTCTCCCACTGAAAAATAAGTGTGGAATGTGGTGTCCATGAGCCATGACTGGAAGAGCAATGGCTCCAAGGAAGATGCAATTTCCAAGCTCAGCATCCTAATCCTGGCTTCTGACATGCGGGGCAGGTTGAATTAAAAAAAAAAAAAAAAAAAAAAAGGAAAAGGAAAAGGAAAAGGAAATACAAATAACAAAACGATACATATTTTTCTTTTTCTTGCACTGAGTTATGGACTACCTAGAGGGATGATATAATCTGTGCAAGGAAAACAGGTTATTACCATCTGGAGAAAGTAAATCAAATGACAAATATGGACATTGGAAAATGGTACTTATGCATACAAAGACAAAATAATATTGCAAAGGGGCGGAATAGAGTCTTGTCACCGTATATGAGTGTTCTTGTACGCCCTGCCTACAAGCCTAAAGGCCATATTTTGTTCCATGTGAATGGCGTGAAGCAACGGGATCAAAGAGTTTGAATAAGGTTTGAATACATCACTATCATTAAAGCAATGACAGATTTCTTTTCCTCTTTCTCAGTTGATCAACTAAATAACTTGTATTATAAATTGTACATTCTTCATATTCTTCTGTGGTCATTCAGTATTTTTAAATTATCTAAAACAAATTAGAAACTAAACTAAATTTGGAAAAAAAGAAAGAAATAGGAAAATAAATTACCTGGCTGTGTTGATGAAATAGCTGCAGCTGCAGCTGCTGCTGCCTGTTCTTGTCTTTTACGCGCTCTTCTAGGAGCTAAGGCTTCTGTTACACTACTAACTCCTGCTGATGCTTTGCGTGGCACCCGACGCGATACAGAAGCAGTTTCTACACTATCTACACCCTGGAAGTAATTTTTATAATAAAATATTTTATCATAATTCATACACAGACATTCTTATAAATAAAAGGAAGTATATGACCAATTAAATCACAGATCAATTTCAGTTTACCTCTGGATGAGAAGGACTTCGTGTGGGTGGAGTATGTGCAGTTGTGCCTTTCTGCGGGGTGGAACGTGGGCGAGTGAAAGGTGCCTGGCTACAGGGAGGGGAGGAGGATCTCTTTATACCCCGTGGTTCAGTCTCTTGTTTCATTACACCAGTTGGAGGAGGAACCTGTATTATAGTATCAAAAATATAATTCAATAGTGAGTATGAGGCTAGAGTAAACAATGTGGAAGAATTACTTTTTCTTTTCAAACCTACTGCCTTCTTTACCACAATCAAGGCCAACATCACCATTAAATCAATATATACTCAAACTAAATTTCATATAGCCAACTCACCTGCACAACCAGAGGTGGAGTGTGCTCCTGCTCTTGGTTGACTAGCAAGACATAGATAGGGCCACTTTCTGACTTGAGGTGAATTTGATATTTTTTGTCACCATTAACCTGCAAATTTTCCATGAAGTCAAGAAAATAATTCATATAAGAACGTGGATGAATAGTCACAAAGACAATGAAAAAAGACATGGATAAGAATTATTGTATAATATAACCTGTTGACATGCTTATTATATATCAAGTACAATACAACTTTATCTCATAAATTCTGTTTACACACACACAAACATGGCTCTTAAAGTGCTCAGTCACCGAGGAATTAATTGCCAGGCCTCTCCGACCTCACCTATTAAACATTTTCTCAAATTTTGGAAAGCT